>CABEEJ010000760.1:177344-221053 GCA_901482245.1 Timema douglasi
AAAAAAAAAAAACAACTTGTGATACATCTTAAAAGCGGCTGACAGCCAACGTTTAGCATAAAACTGGAATATTGTGATCACATTTAATTTGAAACAAATTATTTTTATAATTATAATTGTCATTATTAAATAATGCACATTTAATAAATAGTTAGAAACAACGAATTAAAAGCTTTTGATGTTCTAAAGTAATATGTAAATAAATTATCTATTAATAGAAGTCCAAATACTTTGTTAAAATTCTAAATTAAAATAGTAAAACGATAATTTTTTTTATTGTGACCATTTACCATTTAACTTGCTTTTATCCCTACCACATTTACTTTCAATTTCATCTCATAATTCTGAGCCTATAACGTACTACGCTAGTTGGTTAATCCAAGTTTTGTGATTATCTGATGAACGTAATCATATTATACAGCTATAACCAATTATCTTTATTACATTAGTTAGTAAGGAAAAAAAATACATAAAATGAAAACTTTTTACCCTGAAAGGTACTTTGACCAGACTATGGCCATGTCTTCTAAGCTACTCCATTGTTAAACCAACACGAGGTACGCTTGATATCTTTCAGTGTTGAAGGAGTGTAACAATGCAATTACTTTACTTTACATCCATTACGGTTTCCAGCCTAGGGTCCGGGTCAGTTTTTTATTCAACCCATATATTTTCCACTACCGGCTTGCTAGGACTGTCATAGCTTCTTATACCTTATAACCCAACTTAAAGACTAGGACAGGCACAACATCCAGTCCCCGGCTGTTGATTTATCACTGTGAAAGGGGGAAACCTTCATTTAATCAATAATACATTTTTCAGGAACCCGGGACCCCTAGCTCAGTAGACAGACACGCTACAAACTAAGTTAAGGTGTTGGATTTGGTGCTCCCAAACTATCACATGCAAACTATGTTTTAAAATACATTTTTCTATGTCTATAGGCCTATTGAATGTTTCCTTAAGGCGGTTAGAATTTCAGCATGGGAATGTTTTCAAATACTAGTGTCAACTATTTAAAAATATGAGACATAATACTATGCCAAATACTGGTAAAATATTTTGAGAAAATAAAATACATTTTGTTTCAATCCAATCTAGTATGTCACTGGATTTCTTGGAGCCCGTCGCTACAACTTGTAGACTTTAATACTGAAACCTATATTAGGTTTCACAAGGGTGATACAAAAATATCAAATCTTATGTTCATCTAGATATTTCTTTGTACTAGCAAGTAAAAATATTTATAGGATTATAAATTAATAACTTAAGCACAATAAACCTAGCTATAATATGATAGATAGATAGATAAGATAGATATATTTAAACTTTAAAAAAATTAGGCATTTACAGATATATGTGTTTTCTGATGGTTAAAATTTTCCCCGATCCCCTCACCACCATTTTCCATTATTATTTCCATCTCATTTGTAAACCAGCCCGTGGTGTAGTGGTCAGTGTACCTGGATACGTGCCTAGGGGCCCTAGTTTCGATTCCCGGCTGGTATCTTGGGAATTTATCTCCAAGGACGAATTACCCCCGCGGTCACCAGGAATTGGTTAATTAGGCTTAATTTAAGTTTAAGTGTTTCTACTGGTTCCACACTCTCATACTCACTATCACCCTCATACTCACTATCACCACATCACCTCATCGGGACATGGAAAGAGCCTCCACGGAAAGGATGCAAGACTAGTATATCCGGGCGGCCCCTGGGCAACGGTACATTAGTACTGGAAAATTTTTCCATTACTGGTCTAAGAATGATGTAGCCCAGACACACAATATTATGATTATTATCTTTTTGCAAGAATTTAAGAAATGTACAAACACACTTGTAACCTTGGCATCTTTAATGATGTTATATGTCAACCATTTTCCATGTGTTTGTACTACCATCAATGATTCCTGTGTCACAAGCAATCTGTTTGTTGATTTATTTTAGAATAAGGTTTATTAAAATAATTAAAATATTTTTTTTTATAAATGTGATCTGATTATATTCACGACTCATCCATTCCCTTAGACATCAATAGTTTGGTCTCAAAAAGTCAAATACTTGAAATTTTATTTGTAGGTAGGTATATTGGCACGACTAACAAGATTATTTAATAAATATTAAATTATGATTATATTATATTTTAAGAAATGATTTAAAATAGTATGTAAAATCAATTGCGATTATCAAATAAATGGAACAATAGGCACCTTAAATATTATTAACAAAAAAATTGTTTAAAAGTTTTGTTAGATCAATTTTTTATGGTTATTATTTCTTATTTTCTTAAAACAAACATTTACTTACTTAAAAAAACAAAGCCTCACTCAGTATTTATTATTAGTATTATTAGCACCATGTCTTACTACCCGTCCGGGTTATACGCACTTACGCTAATGTGTAATGGTAGGGTGATTGTGAGATCAAATGGAGCACCTATAGTATAACGTGGAATCCGAACCACGGTGGAGGCCTGGCACACTCAGTATTTAATCATTTTTAGTATAGTTAAAATTTTTTTATCAAGCTGGAAATTAACATTTAGTAAAAATCTTCAATCGTGCATTAACGTAGATGAGTAAAATTCTTAATAAATAACAAAGAAAAATGTTTCTTCTGTTAATGGTAGGAAACCCGCCTCAGTGGTGTAGTTAGCTGACGCGCTAGATTTGTGTTGAGCTAAACTGCTGAGGATGGAGAGATTGAAGTTCAAATCTCAGTCGGGTTAACTGGGGGGAGCGAGGGTTCCTAAATGGTTTTCTGCTCTTTCTCGACGCAAATGCGGGTTCACATCCTCTAAATTAAACCTTATAAATTCCTAACCCATTAGGGTAATTAGTACGTAAGCGTATAGCCCAAATGGGTGGTAAGACGTGGTGCTAGATAAAAAAAATGTAGGAAGGAAGATCTGAAAGGCTTTTTAGCCTACCAAAATCCTATCATATAGCAGAAATCTGACAGGGGAAATGCCTTTAAGTCCATCCTTCCTAACATTAGTCGGGTTTACATAATCTGTTGCAAAGAATGCTTACCAGAAATAAAATTTGGTACTGCATTCTAGTTAGACAATTGCTTGTAGCCGTGATCTATATTCCAGACTAGTTAGACTAGGTGCAAGGCACAAGAAAA
This sequence comes from Timema douglasi, assembly GCA_901482245.1. Lineage (NCBI taxonomy): Eukaryota > Metazoa > Arthropoda > Insecta > Phasmatodea > Timematidae > Timema > Timema douglasi. The sequence continues at coordinate 180,473 of CABEEJ010000760.1, forward strand.
CGACATTTTTTTTAAACTTTTAAATTGGGTTAAGGGGACGAGAGAAAAGGTTAGTGTTTTTGCAGTTTGTATATCAAAAGTTTTTTTTGTCAAAATAAACCAGTACAATCATAGAGTTTAATTTTCTTCCCATGTTGATCCAAAAGTTATTGAATATCTGTCAAAGGTGTCCTGGAATTTAATGACAGTTTCTGTTCATTTAAAAAGTTTGTCATCTAATGCTGCTATGTTCCTGACATATATTCAATAGCTATTGATATCACCACGTGATGAAAATTAAACTCTATATTTGTACCAAAGCAATATTTGATTTATTTTGGCCAAAATAAGTTTTACCATAAAAACTACAAACAAAATAAGCTTTTTACATTCTTCCCCCACACCGCACCTTAATTTGTGTATATTCATTCACTTTGACTTGCTCAAAATATGTTTGAGAATCACTATACAGGACAAACACATTTTTGATTGAGTAAGATGTAAATTGTTATGATCAGACAGTGTGAAGGCTATTGTTATTTCAATACATTTCTCAACCATTTCTTCAACACTCCCATAGCCGTTTGCAAGAATAAACGTAGGCCTATCAGAAAGAAATCCAACTCTTGTAGTTTGCTTAGTAGGTCACTACCAAGAAAGTTATGCAATTATTGTGGCATGCAAGGGGTCACTAAGGTCAAGCTTCGTCAACACTTAGTAATGTTTGTTAAGTGTGCTGATGTTTATTGAGGCTTTTGTGGCTCAGCGTGTTTATTGATACCTCTGGTGTGCTGCGTATATGTTGAGACTTTGGTTTTGCTGCGTGTTTGTTGATACCTCTTGTGTGCTGCGAGTTTGTTGATTGATACCTCTGGTGTGCAACGTGTATGTTGAGACTTTGGTTTCGCAGTGTGTTTTTTGATACCTCTGGTGTGCAGCGTGTATGTTGAGACTTTGGTTTCGCAGCGTGTTTGTTGATACCTCTGGTGTGCTGAGTGTTTGTTGAGATATTGGTTTTGCAATGTGTTCGTTGATACCTCTGGTGTGCTGTGTGTTTGTTGAGACTTTGATTTTGCAGCGTGTTCGTTGATACCTCTGGTGTGCTGTGTGTTTGTTGAGACTTTGGTTTTGCTGCGTGTTTGTTGATACCTCTTGTATGCTGCGAGTTTGTTGATTGATACCTGTGGTGTGCATCGTGTATGTTGAAACTTTGGTTTCGCAGTGTGTTTGTTGATACCTCTTGTGTGCAGCGTGTATGTTGAGACTTTGGTTTCGCAGCGTGTTCGTTGATACCTCCAGCCCATGGCCAGTGATAAGGTGAACTAGCCCAGGGGAAGGCTGTAATAATTTTAGTTTTAGGTGATCTCTGAAATCAGGAAAGAGTTGGTAAGTTCTCCTTCCATTTGTGCTTTGGTTCCATTCTGTCTGCCACTCGTCCAGCAATGCTTCCCTCACCTGGATACCATTTATTACTCCTTCCCTTGTCAGTTTAGCAACCTTATCTAGCTCCCTTTTCCGTAACCAGTACATAACCGCTCTCTTCCTTATTTCTAGGTCTAGTGGACAGATACCAAGGGCCACACACAATGCATTTGTCTTAACTGCTCTATAGGTTCCGGATAGCCTTAAGAGAATACTTCTCTGGAGGCTTCGGATCTTACATTTAACCTGTACCAGTCTGAGCCGGTGTGCCCAAGCGCTGAACCCATAACCCACAATGGAGACTAATAAGGCTTGATGGTAAATCCGTATACAAAGCCTGGGCAGTCCAAACAGACTCTGCCCTATGCTAATAATCTTGTTCATTAGTCTTAAGGCTCTTACACATATATTCTCCACGTGCACCTCTAAGCTGCGCTTTCCATCCAACGTAACTCCTAGATATCTGGTATTTACCCTTCGTCTAATAATTGGTCTGTCAATCCTTATCATAGGGTTTCTCTTCAGCGCTCCCTTGAACAGCACATACGTCGTCTTCGCAGGTGCCCAACTTAATTTCACTTTCTTGCACCAAAAGTCCAGCTCAGCGAGAACCGCATTACTCTTGGTCTCGAGTTCCAATCTTGACTTGGCTTCAACAATTATCAGTAAGTCATCTGCAAAGGCAGCCACTCCCACCGTACCTGGGAGCGCTTTTATTTCCAACAAACCGGGTTTGAGTCCTACGTTCCAAACGATTGGTCTACAGACCGATCCCTGGGGACAGCTTTTCGTAAGTTTCTAACTTATTGGTATTCCTGGACATCTCAGGTTTCATATCTGCCCCTACAGTAATTCATAAAAACTCTGTAGAAATTCCCCGGACATTCTAGTTCCTTTAACCATTTGAACAGTGATGGACACCACAAATTATTGAATGTTCCAGATATGTTCATGAAAATCCCAATAAAATATTTCCAACTTGCCCTATCAACAAGGTTCATGGCCTCACAGTTAGCGTCCTCCGTAGATCTGTCTCTCCTAAATCCGTACTGCTGCTGGTGCATGCCAACAATCTCACAATGCTTCCTCAATCTGTTGCACAAGATCTTTTCTTGAAGTTTTCCACATTAATTTAATGAACAGATTGGCCAGTAAACACCAAAAATCGTGTACTGTTAAAAGGTTTTGTCAATTTTCAACCTAAGCTCACCAAATGATTGGCAATTTCTCAGCTACCTAGGCAGCCCCCTTAAAAGTCAATATTATATCATACGGAGAGCCATGTAAACAAATATCACTACCTTGTTTATACAATTACGTTGGAAGTATGGAAATTTATTAGAACATATAAATATTAACGTGTTTATAAGTATTTCCTAAGTTTATAATCTTCTAATAGTAGCTCAGTGCACGCTTGCAAGACCTACTCCTAGTAAATGCTTGAAACTGGCCATACATTATATTCTTTTAATATACAGAACAAGAATTTATAAGAGTTTATTTTAAATAAAAAATTATTTTTTTTCAAATGAATATTCCAGAAATTTTAACTCTCATTTTCTGCTTCTAGAAGAGTGTATTCTATTTTATCCTAATACTAAGGCCTAAATTTGTATCGCTGGCATTGTAACGTAGATTGTTTTTCTGAAAGTATTTCAGTAGAAAGGTGGATTTCTAAATAATTTTGTTCAATATTTTTTATTTCGAAAAACACGGAAAAACATACCGATCTGGTATTAGAATGAGAGGAAAAGGAAATACCTTCCCACAATGTCAAATAAACCAACTAACATGAAAATACTATCATAAATGTAAATAGAACAAGCTAGTTCAAGATATATACATTATTTTAGAAGCTATAATGGGGACATACACAGTGAGGGCCCTTTTTTCATACCACTTAATTTACTATTACATGCATATCAAAAATAATAAAATTAGGATCTAAATAAAGTAAGTTAAATTAGTTTTGTTTATTTTATAAAGCCATTAAATAATATCAATACCATGAGTAGCAGCTAAAACATGAGCTTGATTTATTATGTGTATTTTGTGTCAAAAACAAAACATACATCTATATGTATTTATAGTAAATATATTTATTCAAGAATACTATTTTATACATAATTTAATTAATGAAGGAGCTTGCTTCCAAAAGGATCTCAGTGTCAATTTAAAATTTTGAAATAATTGAAGCGAAACTCCACTTACATTATTTTTAGGCAATTAATAATGTAGGTTGCATATTCTTTTATGAACATCTGATGTATTTTGCATATTATTTTATGAACATCTGATGTATTTTATATCTATTTAAATGACTACTTTTGGTTTATATAAATGAGTATTTGGATGATAAAACATTATTTATAAATAATGTTATCGGGCCTTTTTTGGAGGAAGTCATTTGGGACAGAGTAAATAATATTACTAAAACAAGTTTTTGAAGGTGACCTGGTGTTCTAGGGGTAAGGGGTCGGATTTCTGTGCAGGGGTCCGGGGTTCAATCCTCGGTCCCGGCACAGATTTATCTGATTACCAAACCTTTCCTTCACCTATGACAAGACATCTTGTGAATGTGAGGTATGCCAGGCCTCCACCGTGGTTCGGATTCCACGTTAAACTGTAGGTCCTCCATTTCATCTCACAATCACCCTACCATTACACATTAGCGTAAGATCGTATAACCCGAACGGGTAGTAAGACGCGGTGGTAATAATAATGATAATAATGATAATAATAATAAAGTTTTTGAAGACAGTACTCACATCATGGAATCATTTGGCATGTCAAAATTCTGCATCAGTGGTCGTATGGTCTAACGCGTCATTTTCGGGTGTATGTTTCCAGAATATCTCACCAAACATGTTTTTATTGTTTGTTTTTAAACTATGGAATAACATTATTATTAAAGAGTAAAATATATTTATTTTAAAATTAATACTTTCACTGTCAAAATAATTGTTATTAATATTTTTAAAAGTATCATAATATATAATAATTAATTATAGTGTCAATAATAATTTTATCTTAAACCATATAGTAATTTAGTTTGATAAAGTAACTCATTTTGTTGATGTTTTACTAAATGTATCACCTGTTTTGGTGGCTGCATGGTCTAAGGCATCAATCTCTCAATAAACTAGACTTACGATTAAGGAAAGATTGAGGTTCGAATCTCGGTCAGGTGTACTGAGGTTAAGTTTTACAATATGGTTTTCCATTCTACCTCCACGCAAATTAGGGTAAAATATCATATAAATACAGCTTTCTTTATCCATAAAGCCATTAGCGTTTTTAGTACATAAGCGTACAATCCAATCGGGTAGTAGGACGTAATGCTAAAAACAAATGATATCATGTACTTTATAATGATTGACCCTTTATATTAAAACATACTTAACGTTTAATGGTATAAGTAATACAATGTATTTTATAGGTCTAGTAATTTATTGAATTATATACCTAATTATGTCTATAGTTGGAAACATTTTGGTCATTTTATGAAACATCATTCCATGTGAAACCAAATTAAATTATATTTGAACTTGGTTTATGTTTTACAAACACACTTTAAACTAATTTACATAGTTTTGTACTAATTGTTATATTTATTCTCAGTTTGTTATAGGTGTACCGATTCTTCTTCAACTTCTCCTCTTGTGGAATTCCTCTATTGGGTCTCCCCTGCAAATCAATGATCTTATTAGTCGAATGAAGGTCAGAGCGTCAGACAATGGACATCTTAAAAGAACAATAAGACAAACAGAAAAAACTGATCAGTGCAAGCATGCCTTTCACAGTTTCTTGTGTAATCCATCTCCAAATACCAAATATATCATACCCGATGGGGCTTCTTCATTTGGTGTCCCAATAACTGTGAAATTTTCAGAATTAAAACCAAACTCGTACAAACTCAAAACAACAGAGACTCCTACAACAACTACTGAAAGGCTTGTACCAACCACCACACCAAAATCAATCAATCTCTTTGGAGATAGTTCATCACTTGAATTGGCAAAGCTTGAGCCACAGCAACCACAGCCAACTGTTATTAAAACCAATCGTGTTAAAACCAAAGAAGAGGATATATGTAATCATCCTTTCCACGCTTTCTTATGTGACAAGGGTAGATCATCGAAAGAAAGGCCACGAAATATAGGAAGTGCTTCAAACCGACCTAAAGTGACAAACAATATATTAGCAGGAGAAAGCTCATTTATAACACCATACCGATTACAAACTAATATCATAACGAATGTTAATATAACTACCTCAACTACTCAAAAACCTATAACCTCAACTACCCAAAAGCCCGTAATTTCACTATCAAGAGATGTCCCTTTCAATCAAACTGATAACACATTTTTAGGAGCAGCGCAGACACAACAGATTGTAACTCTGAAGGCACCTGTGTCTTCTCCTTCAAAGAAAGATGGAGACAATGATCACATTCACGATCATGCTCATCATCATGGCCAAGATATTTGCAGCGACCCCTTTCACAGCTTTTTATGTCAAAAAGTGGATCCTAATAAAAGACGCCGAAACAATGGTCAAATATTTCAAAGGCAAAAAGATACATCCTTCCCTATAGTAGCAGATAGTTCATTTTTGCAACCTTCTAAAATTTTACCTGATATTATCAAACCAACTACAACAAACGCCCCTTTTACATTTAAACCATCAGAAAAACCAGAAGAAATTTTGAGGACAATTTTTCGGCCCATTTTGAATACTGGAACACAACTTACAACTCTTGCCCCAAAGATTACCCCCAAGCCAACGACCACAACTGAGCGTGTAATAAGTACATTTAAAGCTCCTTTAAAAATTTCTGTTGATAATAGCCCGAGAAAAGAACCACAAACTTTTTCTTCTAATGCAAATCTAATCCCTAGCGCAGCAAGCCTGAATACAGTGGTGGTAACTCCAGAGACATCAACGATTACTAATACTCAATCAGAAAGAAAAGATGCCCATGCTACAAACCGTCAAATAATAACTATGTTTCATGGAAGAACAATCGATTTATGTAAAGATCCGTTCCACAGTTTTTATTGCCAACCTTTGAGAGCTTCAAGGAAACGTCAAGATGGGAGGTTACCTGCACGTTTCACCACAGCTCCTAATTTGTGAAAATTTTATGGACATTAATATCTTATTTAACCTTAAATAAATACAAAGTTATAATTACGTTTTAGTATCCATTATGTATAGAATTGAATCTATCCAAAACTTTCAGTTAATAAATATTTCAAGAGAACTGATTATTTACCAAGTTGATACAAACTTATTTAAAAAAAAGAATCATAATACCGATATGCAAACAGTAAAAAGATCACTCAATATTAATATTTTCAAACTATCAAAAGTAATGAGCTAAATAGTTAGAGTAAGACATAAGACATAAATCTTGAAGAAAATATGACAACTGTATCGAATCATTCCCTTATAAAATCTATGTATCATCCATTAACTGTGATCATAATGGGGGAATTTAATTATTTTATATTTGGAGAGAACAAACATTTTATTTCAATTCAGATCTCCTACGTCCATCATATTATTTCAAGTTGTATTAGTATGGTGAAGGTTTCATTGCTAAAATATGTTTAAAATATCAAACATTATATTGGTTTTGGGAGCGATACTTTGAAATTTCTTTACTAAATATATGTAATATTTTAATTTCAAAGATGACAACGATTGCATTTGTTTGAAAAAAGCTTAAATAGAACACAAATAATCTTAGAATTGATAAGATATAAGATTTAACAAATCACAGAGAACAAATTATATGAAAACTTTATTTTTATTAAATAGTCATCGAAACGATCAGAAAAAGGTTTTTATTGTTTATATTGTAGAAAATTGGTTAATTACGTAAATAATTTAAATTAAATTTAAACACAATAAGATCATTTTTAGTTTTTCATTTTATAGATCTACACGAATTTGATAGTTTATAAATTATATATCAACAATAACATAGAAGTAGCTCGTGAAAGATAGACTATGGCTGCAGCTGGCAAAATCATTGCTTATCTTAGGGGTTCCCGATCGCAGGTTGATTTGATTGAATGATTGGTTAGTAACATTCTGCTAGTAGCCCATTTTCAGCTGTTTAGTTTTTGAGCACTGTGCTAATAACCAATATTCAGATGTTTGACTCCTTTGCAATGTGTTGATAACCAATATTAAGGTGGTTTTCTCCTTTGCAATGTGTTGATAACCAGTATTCGGGTGCTTGGCTCCTTCGCAATGTGTCGATAACCAGTATTCAGGTGGTTTGATCTGTGTAATGTGTTGATGACCAGTATTCAGGTGTTTTGCTCCTTTGTGATGTGTTGATAACCAGTATTCGGGTGCTTGGCTCCTTCGCAATGTGTTGATAACTAGTAAGCAGGTGTTTAGCTCTTGTGCAATGCGTTAATAAAAAACATTCAGATGTTAGTATTTAGAGCAATGTGTTAACTGTCAGTATTTAGAAGATAGTTTTCGGATAATTACATTGATAAAATGGTTTCAAAAGAATAACTAAGCTATTAATGTGCTAATGACCTAATTTGCACAGTGTAGCTGCCAAGAACTATGTAAACAACCTGATCCAATAAAGTTGTATTGGTAATAAATGTGCTATTAAATAGTTCAAACAATTTATTTTCCTATCATTGCTTCAATTTTTAAAATGAGATATGAGTTAATTACCCTGATTAAATCAGATTGTCAAAAGTAAATAGGGCCTAAATACTAAAATAGCAATTACCTGCTTCGGTGGTTGAATGGTCTAAGGCATTTGTCCCGCAACAGACTGGTCTGCCCATAACGTGAATATGGAATTTCTATTCCGAGTCAAGTGAATTGAAGGTGTTTTTTCATTAATGGTATTCCAGTTTTCCTTCCTGCAAATGCGCGCACATTTCCTTTAAATTCAAACTTCCTCTTCCTAAGACATTAGTGTAATTAGCTCATGTGTGGTGACCAAAATACAAATAGTTTTATCCTGATGAATGTGTATTTAGCTTAGGTTTAATAACATTTTAAAAGTATGAGTTTAGTATTTTTACTGCTGAAAAATATGTTAATAATTTGATTCCAATAGATTAGCTACTAAAAACGTTTTATTAACTAGGTTCTAACAGCTTGGTTCCTGAATGTGTGTAAATAGCCTGGAATAAGCAGTTTGTCTCATTATAAAATTGAGTTCCTTTCAGTACGCTAATAACCTAGTATAAGCAGTTTGACCCGCAAGTAAAGTATAATCTTGTTTCATCAATTTGGATCTTTAACAGTCTCTTAAAATCAGGTTTCAACATTTTGGTTTCCAAACAGTGTGTTAATAGCGTGTTTAATCTGTTTGGATATTTATAAGGTCTGTTTATAAGCTGGTTTACAAAATATTAAATAGATTACCTTCCTAAAAATATAATATATATATATAATTAAAATATTTATTTGTTAGATGTTATTTATATTATAGGCCTATCTGTCCTTGTAGATGCATATATGTGTGTATATATGTACATATGAATATATATATATATACAACGCAAACAAATTAAGGTTGTTCAAAAACAAGGTGCTTAGGAAAATATTCGTATTGATCCAGAAAGGCATGAGGCTACTGAGAACTGGGAATGGAGGAGGCTACATAATGATGAGATACACACCTTGTACTCATCTTAAGACATTGTTAGGATAATCAAGTCTCGTGTATTACGGTGGGCAGGACATGCAGCGTGAATGGGAGATTCAAGAACCTTTTTCAGTGTACTGAGTGGCGAACTCAATGAGAAGAGACCATTGGGAAGACTTAGACGCAGATGGGAGGATAGCATTAGAATTAACCTGAAAGAGATAGGGTATAAGTAGGTGGAATGGATAGAACTAGATCAAGATAGGGATAGGGTGTAATAAGGTAGACTGGAATGGATAGAACTAGCCCAAGATAGGGATAGTTGGTGTACTTTTGTAGGTACAGCAATTAACTTTGGAATAATATATATATTATATAGCATTTTAATTGGTGTAAATTATTTTAGGGCCGAATTCCCACTGACCGTACAGTCAAAGAGGTTCATATAAACATAGTTCCATAAACGCTTAGTTTCTAAGTTAAGAGGAATTTTATTGTTTAACGATATTACATGATTAATAAGCAATTAAACTAGACAATGTTTAATAAAAGCGAACTAAAACACGAGTCAGAAGATTTGGTTACAAAATTGTTCAAAATGGTGTCCTGCTTCCACGCATCCTTTGAGCCTGTGTTCCATGCTTTTTCGTACTCTGTTAATTCACCAGGAATATTTCGTATTTGCTCATATACATTTACGATACGCTCTCTTAAAACGTCAACATCAGGCACTGAAGTTGCGTAAACAATTGATTTTAAGTGTCTCCAGAGATAAAAAAAAAATCTATTGAGCTCAAATCAGGTGATCAAGCAGGCCATTCAATAGATCTCTCGCGACCAATCCATCTTTGAGGAAAACGGAAATCTAAATACTGACAAACTCTGACTAGGTGAGCTGGGGTGCCATCATGCATGAACCATATTTTTTTGTACAACATCCAAAGTTACATTGTCTATTAAATAGTGCAAATCATTTTAAATAAAATGCAGATAAACGTCTCCTGTCAAACGTGGAGGTAAAAAATAGGGGCCTATAAAATGATTATGTACGATTCCAGCACAAACGTTTAGACTGGACTTAAGTTGATGTTTCTCCTGTCACTCTGCATGATGGTTGTCTTCGCTCCAGATGTGGTTGTTATGGTAGTTGAATACTCCATCGCGTGTAAATCAGTGAGCAGGAATAAATGCCAAGAAATGTAGGAACACAACACACTTTTGTTGAATACGTTGGAAAAAAGGTTCTTCATGACAGAAATTCTGCCTCATTTAAGTCCTTGCACCTGTTGAAGGTGCTAGGGTTACAAAAGGTTTTCATGGAGAAAATTCCAATTAGTCGTATCACTAACTCCTTCTCTTAATGAAATTCTTCTTGTAATACCTGTTAGTCCACATTAAGAAGAACTTCTTCCTCATGGTCAACATTTCGTAACTCTCTTGGCCTTCCAGTGTCAAAGAATCTTCTCTCAAATGAACCCGTCTCTCGCAAACGTTGGTGGAGTTGTGTGAATGATCTTATACAAGGTAAACGCCTAACGGGGTACCTTTCTGAATAAAGTACACGTGCTCTTAATGCATTTCCATCTACAAGAAAAGACCATACGTGTGGTGTATGTTTGCCATTTCACTCGCCGAATACATTTATTTGACTATTTCTTACTCCAAATTAATCTGTATTACCTTCCACAAAAAACTTTCTTCTTTAAACAAAAATACGAAAGACAAATTTGCAACAACAAAAAAAACACATACGTGCATCACTACCAACTCTAAAGATCAAAGATGATATTGCGTATGCATACAACTCATTCATTAAATCAATTTGACTTGATTAAATATTTAAAGGAAAATCTTTAATAACTCTACAAAATTTTCTGGACCCATGTTTATATTAACTTTTTTTTATCGTTTGGTTGATTGGAACACGCCCCTAAAATATTTGACACAAATTAAAATACATCCTATATATATATATATATATATATGCGCATTTATATGTATACGTATATATATATATATATATGTGTTTATCTATACATGTATGTATATATACTGAGTGTATTTTAATTGGTGTCAAATATTCTAAGAGCGTATTCTCATCCAAACGTTTAGAAATGTCCAAAAAACATTTGTCTGGAAAGGCTTATTTAACATAATTATTATTATTATTTAGCACCGCGTCTTACTACCCGTTCGGATTATACGCTTTAAGTACTAATTACGCTACTGGATTAGGAAATGGGTAGGTTGAATTAGAGGAAGTGAGCCCGCATTTGCGGGGAGGGGGAGTGGAAAACCACTTAGGAAAAAATCACCTCCAGTTCACCCGACTGAGATTCGAACCTCGATCTCCCCATCCTCAGTGGTTGAGCTCAACACGACTAGCGCGTTAGCCAACTACGCCACCGAGGCAGATAATTTTCCAGAAGAAGCAGTGCAGTTAAACAAGACAAAGTTTAACAGAAACAAACAAAAACACAAGAAGAAAGAACATATTGTTACAATAATTATTCAAAATGGTGTCCTCTGCTTAGATGCACCCTATTAGCCTGCTTTCCATGATTTTTCATACTTTTTTGAGTACACCTGAGATGTTATGTATTTGTTCACATTAATTTAAGCTACACTCTCTTAAAATGTCAGCATCAGGAGTAAACAAGAGAAATTAAATGTCCCTAGAGATCAAAAAAATCTATTGGATTAAAATCTGGTGACTAAACAGGCCATTCAATGGATCCACCATTATTAATATATCTTTGAGGAAAACCTTCAATAACTCTAAAACTAAACGTTTCTAGACCTATGTTTATATGAACGGATGTCAATGTTTGGTCGATGGGATCACACCCCTAGAAGATTTGACACCAATTAAAGTACACCATATATATATATATATATATATATATATACGTATGTAGATCTATGCATATATGTACTCTACCGATATACATGTACAATAGAGGTCTATGAACTTGGGATTTTCATTCGAGTATAACTCGAGTCGAGTATTTCAATAAGCTACCAAGTTCGAGTCGAGTTTGAGTATATTCATAATTTTAAAATGTTATAAAGAGTATATATTTGTTTATTTAAAAATTAAATAGAATATTTATAAAGTCACCAACCAAAACCAACATAAAATGCAAATCTTTACATCTTTAAAATGTAAAAGATATTTTAAAAATATATATGAAAACGTTCTCAAGGCCTTAAAATAAGGATAACACTCATTTATAAATAGTAGATACTGTAGGAAAAAGTTTAAGAAATAAAAATATTTTAAAATAGGAACACACAAATAGAAATTTAAAAAATAATTGAAATTATGTTAACACTCATGTCTTTAAAATGACACTAACACAAAGTTCATAAAATTTAATCAATAAAAATCATGATATTAATCTAACATAATGACATCAATCTTGTGTCTCTACAATTACAATGTCTAGCAAGTTTAAAGTCTCTCATTAAAAAAAAAGCAGTTTCTCAGCATTTTCAGATAAAATATTCTCCCGACGCACTGAAATAATCTTTACTATTTTCGAAGACAACCTTTTATTGTCTACTTGAGTGGTTGGAACCACAATACAATGTCTGGCTAATGGTGAAAATATATTAAAACGGTGTCTACTTGTGCGCCACCAAAGACATGGATTGTCACCTCGGGGAATTAAGGATTCGGCCTAAAACATCTTAAGCTGGTAAAACTTATCATTACTCTGATTATATGTGATCAAATAAAAGGTATATTGAAGTTCTGACAATTTAAATACGACAGCAAACTGTCATGAAATGTAAAATATTTGGCAACAAACCATAAACTTTACTTGATATAGATGTTTGTGTCTCATTCCTCTCGTTAAAAGCAGACCAAAGGGACTCATTTTAATTTATCGTGGAGGATTTTATAACATTTATCAGGCTAGTTTCTTGGTAAGTAATAGGCTTAACTGTTTTCCTAATTTCTTGTACAATTTCACGCATCCTTAAATCTTTTTCATGTGCATCTAGAACTATTGCTTTGGATCTAGGGTCAGGTATTACAGCATTTCAAGAAACTTTTCAGTAACTATAGCGGAGCCTGCAAATCTTGATAAAAGCCCTTGCTCAAGCTGTTTAGCAAATACTTTTCCAAAGTAATAAGATTTGAAAATCGATGTACTAATATTGTTTTAATGTAATCAATGGACGAAACCAATAAAAATTGATTAACAATTATGAAAAGATTTTGCAAAAATAGATCAAAATTATCAAAATATTGACTATTGTTAAGATATTTAAAAAAAATTGAGATATAGATTGTTGAATAAAAGATAATATCAACATCCTATAACAGTAAAAATTTGAATGAACAAAAGAATAAATTTGCAATAAAAAGTTGACTTGTGATGAAACTTAAAGAATTCAAAATGAGAGCTAAATAAAAAAGATCAACATAATATGTAAAAAATTTATATGTATTTATGAATATATTTTACATGAAAACTAAATGATGAATTATAGTGGAAATAGATTTCTTCTTAGCACTGCGTCTTATTAACCACATTTGCGTTGAGGGATAGTGGAAAACCATTTAGGAAAAACCACTCCCAGTTCACCCAGCTGAGATTCGAAACTCAACAGTCGGCAGTCTAGCTTAACATGAAGCTAGCGCGTTAGCCAACTACGCCACCGAGGCGGTTAAAAAGATGTTACCCCATTGGTAGACTTTACACAAGTTAAAGTGTATCATTAAGGCATGTCAAAACCAGAATCTACGTTGCATATTGAATATTACATTAAATTTATAGGTCACACTTTATAAACAATAAATGTTGATAAAAAGTTACAATAATACCAAAGTGTGACTGTCAAAATCAAGGAATAAATAAATATAATAGCCTATAGTGAATTATATAATTTTTTACATAATAAGGATATATTTTCTTAATTTAATATAAAACTATGTGTGATTTCAAAGTCTTATTTTGATATGTAATCCCTTGCTCCTTGATTTAAAAGATGGTTGAAGACCAGCAATTGAATTTATTTTTATATGTTTTGGTATTTAAACACCATCTTCAGGATTACTAAATGACAAAATAAATGAAGATTAGATATAATAAAATATGTGAGTAAAGTGAAATAAATTAGTAATGAAATTGGAATATTAAAAATGTTGATGAAATTAGATTATTGCATGGAAAACTCACGGTTTCATCTTGTATCAACCATTTGCATTAGATTATTTAGGGGGATAATCAAGCCGTTGTTTCTTGCTCTGTTACCTTTATCTTTCAACGGAGCTATGACTGTAATAGGTAACTAACTATATTACGCACAGTAGCCAACAAATCTGTGATACCAAGTCCTTTATTTGCGTCAGCAATAGCAAGTTGGAGAATGTGTGCAAAACATGGGACATGTTGAATTGTTGTACAAGACAGAGCATTTACATTATTTCTGGCATTGTCTGACACAAAATAAATAGGTACACTCATTTGACTAAGTCTCCAAGACTGGAGCAAGTAATTCAGTTTCGACCTAATAGCCTCACCAGTGTAACTACCTGGAAAAGAAAAAATTTCAAGGACGTGACTCTTTAACATAAACTCCTCTGTCATATAGTGGCATGTCAAAGGTATATAGCCTTCCATAATCTGGGATGTCCATATATCGGTGGTTAGTCCAAGTGAGTATAAGCCCCGTTCTTCATCTGAACTAATTTATAATTTCAGTTCTCTCTTTTGCTCCTCATATAAGTTATTTTGTTATGATATTTCATGAAACATTGCTAGCGAAGGAAGTTTATACCTTGTCTACATGGTGGCACAAAATAACTTAAAACCTAGAACTTCAAAAATACTTAAAATTATTTCCTTGCTAAGTGAACTATCTTTAGAAAGTAGAGTGGACTTGCAAAACATACCATCTATAGATGGTTGGCTATTTATATCAGTGCTTTTTTTCTTATCTTTTCCTTGCTAGGTTAAACTTAAATTGAATTTTTGGTTTTTCTAATTATTAAAGTTAGCTAAATTTTTTAGATGAAGGTTGAGGTGACGAATCATGCTCGTTGTGATTCCAGTGGGAATTTTCAGTATGGCATTGCATTTTTTACATTCAGCGCTCATTTTGTTACGTTAAAAAAATCTGTATCGGTGTATTAACTTTATTTGTCAATGTATCAATTGTTGATGTTGCACTAAAGCCCTAAAACTCTTCCATTGTTATCAAATGATCAGTTTTGTTACTTTATAGACCAATGTATTTGTACTAATAAAGTAAAAAATATAGACTTTTATTAACTTCCTTCTTTTATAACATCTGATAGTTTATTTTTAAAATACTGTATAAAGTCTGAAAAATACACTTGGGTAAACTATAAAATCAAACGACACAACTTTTAAACTAGGCATGTAATAGATTGTTTTCTTAAGTACTTGTATTTATATAGAAGTAATACTATCACCTTTATAAAACATAGTTTTTATTGAATTAAAATGAGTCCTCAAACTTTAAATGAGCTATAATTTCCCCAAAATAAGACTCCGTAACTTAAGAAAACGTAAGAATCATAAGTATTGTTAGAAATTTGAAATGTTTCTTATTTCTTTTCTTAGTCCTTAAAGTACTTATCATGCCATGTCACTTCTTCTGTTCCAATTCCTTTCCTTTATGTGCAAATGCACACGTGCCGTCGCTAGAAATGATCTAATCGTGAAATTGGTTTCAAGTCAATTTTTGATGCTTTTAAAAGTTGATGTTCATAATTTAAAATGAAAAATATGATTGTTAAATTATAATTTCTTGTAGACAATTAGAAATAGTAAATGAAGTAAAATAAAGTAGTAAAAAAATGTTAATCAAATGTGGTAAGTTTGGTATTTATGTTTATTGAAAGTTTGATTAAAACTGGTTTTAAACAGTTTGACCAAAAAATTCTCTAGATAAATATGATTATTTAGCTATTGTAACTTTAATCAAGGATTGTCCTAAATGGACGAAATATTGAATAATTACTTTATCGGTAGAAAGTAGTTTTAGAGCTCTATAACATTATTAATGTGAAATTTGATATACATTTTAACGAGATGTTAAGTTACCGAATGATTTATAAGTGAAACTGCTTATATTGTCAAATTAAATAGTTTGTACTCACCATTATGTATTAAAAATAGGATTTCGCATACACCAAGAGGAAGCTCACAAATATTGAACCTACAAAACTTTCGATGTCGACCTCGAGCTTTAATGAAAAGCTAGACTTGAAGCTTGAAATTCAAGTACTCGCAAAGTCCTAATATACGTGATATATTTGCAGACACATACACACATACACACACACACACACACACATATATATATATATACTTACTCTATGCATACATGCATATATGAATACATGAAAATATACATGTATATGCATGTATATATATATTCATATAATTATATACATGCGTATACATTATATATATATATATATATATATATATATATATTGGTGAAATAACCGATTATTTGTGCATTTAAAAATTAAATTTGGTTTATAAATAAATTTTCTTATATTCACTTATCGTATTTTAAGTTTGTTTATGTTTTTCTGTATGAATATTTAATCTTTAAGGCTTTTTTACTCTCCTTAAAAATGTAGTGTTTTACATATGTCCGAGTCTTACACCAACCTCTTCAATTTTGATCAAGCCGTTTACCTACTTAATCATGTGTTAACATAGGTTGAGCTTTATGTATCTTGAGAGTTGTATTAGTAACTTTATTACATCTTTTTACTTTTTATCACATTATTCCTCATTTTGGCTTCTGAGCAGTATATTAATAACCTTATTTTATCATTTTGACTCCACAGGAGTATATTAATCACCATAATTCATCACATTGTTTCCTAAAAAGTGTGTTAGTCACATTATTTAATCAGTTTAACTTGTTATAAGTGTATTTATCCCCTTATTCTATCAGTTTGACTCCTGAGAAATTTATTAATCAGTTGATTTCATCAGTTTTACTTCTGAGAAGTTATTCACCTGTCTCTAAATATGTATGTTACTCACATGATTTCATCAGTTAGACTCCCGGAAAGTGCATTAATCACCGGATTTCAAAGTTTTGACTCTTGAATTGTGTTCCATTTCAACTATGTTCGAAATTAATTTCAATACCATGTTTTAGTTATGGTGGTTATGTAATTTACAAACCAAGTGGAACAGCTTTAAATGTAAATTAAAAAACAATTACTAAAAAACCTAGCTCTAGTTATTTACTGCACCATCCACTTTAAGCTATATCCTCCTGAAATATATTTGTCGTGGTTTCATATCTAGTGTCGTTCAAGATAATCAAAATGTTACCAAATAAACTTAATTAATAACAGTTTGATGTGTTAGCTTTTGTCTAACTAGTCTCTTTACTTAAAATATTAAAACCATTGTTTAAATATATATATTTTAAAATTTGTTTGGGATAATTACATTGTACTGTCTAAGCACATAGATTTTATTTACATATATCTCACAAATTAAATCTAGAACAGTATGCATAATACTCCACAGTCATCTCTAGAGCCTAATGATATTTTAAAAATGTTAACGAAGCGCATATTAAGTTTATATCCAACATGTTTTCTGAAATTTATTTTTAAAATCCACAAAATTAGATGTGTATAAGTTATTTATTTTTTTTGTATGGTTTAGTGTTAAAATTACTGGCGAGAAAATAAAACATTTGCTGAACAATACATGTTTTTATTTTAAGATCTACAAATGATTAATTTTATGATTGAAATAAAGCATTCAATAATAATAATAATAATAATAAAGGAACTGCCCTCAATTCCTATGCATGCACAAAAGTGATAAATGGCATTTAAAACATATTTACTTTATATTATGTATCGTATAAAGTATTAAAAAATTAAAGAATATTTAAGTATATCATATTAGTATATAATATAAAACTATTATTGTATGTTGTTTTAAAATTTATAGCAAATCTGCACATTTTACACAACTATTTGCTAATTCTGAATTAATCAAAGCTTATAATTAAGATCTTATTTGATTTTCATTTATATAACTGCTGCCAAAATACAGGTGGACCTTTAATAAACTAACACAGATAAAAAAACTAAACATTTTTAACAAAACAATAAAACATATTACAATCAATTTTAATAAATCCAATACAAATGAATATAAAGTAGTTTCGTCACATGGTTAATAAATATACTGTATTAGGATGTTCTACACAGTGGAATAAAGAGGTATTTTTATTATGTTGTGGTTTAAAAGAGTTTACAGCTACCGAAAGAATAAAACGAAACAAGTTAGAAAACAATATTTAAAAAAAAATTACTTGGTTATCATAATAAATTAAGTAATATAACTAGTGAAAAAATGTTAGTTTTAAATAACAAATTCAAATCTGCGATTACCAATGTTTGAAAAAAGGTCAACAGCCTTGTTTATGTCTACTGTCTATTTTAAGGTATCTCCATTATGTCCAAGAGTAAGTAATTGGGTTTCCAAGTAGGTTTCCGAAATGCCTATATTTAAGAAAGCATACATTTAATATTTCAAAAACTAAATGAATAACTGGCTCTGTTAATAATTATGGCCATCTTTGCAGAGTACGAGAGTAAGTGGCAATGATTCATATGTATCATCCTGATCATGCATGTGGAGTGCGAGAGGAACTGGCAATGATTCTTTTGGATCTTTCTGGTCATGTATGAGGAGTGCGATAGGAACTGGCAAAGATTCATTAGGATCATTCTGTTCATGTATGTGGAGTACGAGAGTAACTGGCAATGATTCGTTTGGATCATTCTGATCATGTATGTGGAGTACGAGAGGAGCTGGCAATGATTCGTTTGGATCATTCTGGTCATGTATGAGGAGTGTAATAGGAACTTGCAATTATTATTTTGGATCATTCTGGTCATGTATGAGGAGTGCGAGAGGAACTGGCACGGATTCATTAGGATCATTCTTTTCATGTATGTGGAGTACGAGAGGAGCTGGCGATGATTCTTTTGGATCATTCTGGTCATGTATGTGGAGTACGAGAGGAGCTGGCGATGATTCTTTTGGATCATTCTGGTCATGTATGTGGATTGCGAGAGGAACTGGCAAGGATTCATTTGGATCTTTCTGGTCATGTATGTGGAGTGCGAGAGGAACTGGCAATGATTCGTTTGGATCATTCTGTTCATGTATGTGGAGTACGAGAGGAGCTGGCAATGATTCGTTTGGATCATTCTGGTCATGTATGAGGAGTGTAAGAGGAACTTGCAATTATTATTTTGGATCGTTCTGGTCATGCATGTGGAGTGCGAGAGGAACAGGCAATGATTCGTTTGGATCATCCTGATCATGCATGTGGAGTGCGAGAGGAACTGGCAAGGATTCGTTTGGATCTTTCTGGTCATGTATGTGGAGTGCGAGAGGAACTGGCAATGATTCGTTTGGATCATTCTGATCGTGCATGTGGAGTGCGAGAGGAACTGGCAAGGATTCGTTTGGATCTTTCTGGTCATGTATGTGGAGTGCGAGAGGATCTGGCAATGATTCTTTTGAATCATTCTGGTCATGTTTGAGGAGTGCGATAGAAACTGACAATGATTCATTTAGATTAATCTGGTCATGTATGAGGAGTGCGAGAGGAAGTGGCAATGATTTGTTTGAATTATTCAGGTGAGGTGTACTATTTTCCAGATCATCCATTGTTTCTGGGATTATAGTGGTAGAGATGGCGTCCCTATTGTCGTCATCTTCTTTCAAAGTGGAAAGCATCTCATCCACATGGTCTCCGTTTGGTTTCTTGGAGGTCCCAGAATTGATCGAAAATGAGTCAGTACTTGAAGGGAATGATGTTGTTTCGGATGCTGAGTCTTTTGTCAACATATTATGCCTTGAATTTTTGTATGCATTTGTTGCAATAGCTCTAAGTACTAGCAGGAGACAAATGAGTAGTAACTGAAAAACAAATATTATTAGATAATAGAAAAATATAAATCAATTATAATTACTAAACACTATTATTTAACATATGAAGAACATTTAAATTTGGACATATAAAATAACATGATATTCTTATTTAATATTACGTCTACTTGGAATATAGCTTGCATATGCTGGTACACTTCGTTTACAGTGTAAAGTAGCAGTCCTACCTTGAAGGATTACACTATGGCCTCATCTTTTACGCTGCATCATAGTAGAACAATTAAATACAAACTTGCTACCTTTTGGGGTTAGCAAAGAGTACATGAAATAAAAACAGTTATATCCCAGCAAATACACGAATTAAACATGGGTAGAAATAATGTTGTCTGGGGAAGGAACAAAATGGTAAGATATACCAGATAGCCTTAATAAAGTACGGGGTTAGCTGAACAAAATAGGACAAATAGTTTGGTGCCTGTTTACCCCCTTTTCCCTGCAGTTGAAAGTGGCATCCTCAATAGCAAGAAGGTCACTCACTACTCACCTCATGCCCGATGCTCATGGGTTCCAAACAAGTTTGGATCGATGGATTTTTCTTTAGTGATAAATATCCCTAGCACAACTTCCTTCGGAGGATAATTAAATCCTTCAGTCCCCATATCAATTGTGACATGAAAAAAAAAAGCTGGAAGCTAAGTGAAAATACCTTTCCCGGTAAAATTGGTATAATTTTTCGAGCTCACTCATAGAAATTATCGTGTGCTGATAATATAATCAGTCAGTTCAGAAAATGCGCGTTAAATACCTCAAATAAATACAAATAATTTGACTAATATAAATACTTAACTTACATCAACATTAAAGAATACTCCCAATAAATTCAAACAACAAGCCAGTTGGATCGTACACATATAATAATGCATATTTAATGATTTAATGATTGATAATAATTTATTTTAATACCAATCTCTACATCATAACACCTTCAACCATCTCTAATTCTAGAAATATTTAATAGGCCGATATTACTTATAACTACCTCAACTTTATTTGAATAATACAATTCATTACATTGTTTAATTGATTTCACCCATAGTTCAAGGCCCGGATATAATGAAAAATAAATAAATGTTTCGGTGTACAGCAAAGGCTTTCCCCCCCATTGACTTATTAATGGTGACATTTACTTAAAACTCGTAACAAATGTTAAAATAAATAATATACATTTTTGCAGAAACATAATGTAAATAAATGGTACGGTGCACCGCCCCTTTACCTATGAAGGGTGACATTTACTTTAAACTTGTAAGATAACTCAAACAAAATTATAGCAATTGTAAGTTGAATTAAAATAACAATAATAGAAAAAAGAGGATCAGAGTTCACCAAAGAGCTTCATTAAATTTATACACTGCTACAGACAAATCTAGAAAAAAGTAACATCTCTTTTAACCAAAGAGCATAACGATTAAATCTCCATTTCCTAGCCCTCAATTTAAAAAGATACATTTCCAGTTTTTCATAAACTATTGGTTTAATAAACATATATTTTAAATAAATGTTTTATTTGTAACTGTCCCACAACTTTACAATGATAAGCTATTTTTTATCTGAAATAGTTGCGGATATCTGACAAAAATAGAAAATTTCTGCTTATATAAAGTAGCCTTATCGTCATTTATTGGAAAATGCGATTTTCCATTTTGTCTATAATGTGCCTACATACAAAATGTAATCAAAATCCTTAGAACGGAACAATAAAAAAAATATTTATTCTCTTTTTGTCCTTCAGTAAACTACCCTTGATTCTAGGGTAATTTATCTAATTACAAAAATCCCTCGGGGGTACTTAATTAAAACACCAGATCTCAAGTTTTAGCTTTATCAGTAAAAGGGTGTCTTCTCTAGGTCAAGATACAGACACAAAAACAGACATACAGACAAACGGCATCACAAAAACTACTTTTTCCGTTTTAGGAGGTTATGAAACGTCAAGATTTATCAAAATCTCGGGTTCGATTTTTTGCCGACCACAAAATTTATAATAACTAGGCCTACCAAAATGTATGTTTAATAAGATTTAATTTTTTTTCATATTCATTGTAGACACTATGACCAGTATTGCAGTATTTAAACTAAAAAAATTCAATGAGTTATATTTTAACTACTATCTGACAAAATAGCTTAAGCCTAATACAGAGTGGCCCACGGAAAAGTAGCCCGCCTGCTATATCCAGCAGACACCTCACTCTGAATTGGAGGAGGTCAATCCCCTCCCACCCATATTGTGACATGAATAATGAGCAGGTGAACTGCTTGTCTAAAGCTTTATTGGCTTACCCACATGTTACAACAGATGCTGAAAGTGATTGACATCCTCCAATTCAGAGTGAGGCGTCTGCTGGATATAGGAGGCGGGCTACTTTTCCGTGGGCCACCCTGTATATTTAAGATTTAATTAATGCAGGAGAAATTTGTTAAATATTTAAAGAATGTGTAGTGTTATAACTACCAATATTTTTGGTTCTATTATGAAGAGTTTCCAATTCTTTTAGCTATATTAATTATTGATACTAAGTTTGATAGTATGTTTAGTAGTCTTTAAATTGAAAATATTTCTACAAGTTCAATCCTCAGCTACTTCTTGACAGAATAATTAAAATATGCCTAAATGTTTTATAATATTTAAACAAACCCTGCTACAAGTATTAAAGTAATGAGATAAAATTAGTGAAAATCTAAAACAACCTTCTAATTAATATTAATCTGTGACGTGTTTTTTTCCCCTTTACCTATTAAATGACCTGCTTTGGTGGCCGCATGGTCTGAGGCGTCACTCTTGCTATAAACTGGGTGCCGATTATGAGAAAATCGGGTGCACTGAAAGTGGTTTTTCCTAAATGGCTTTCCACTCTCCCTCCACGTGAGTGTGGGTATAATTTCTCTAAATTCAACGTTCCTAATCCTTAACACATTAGAGTAATTAGTACATAGGCGTATAACCCAAACGGGTTGTAAGACGCGGTGCTAAAAAACAAGAAAAACCATTAAATTTGTCTGGAAAAATTTAAGATGTGTAAGTTAAAGTATTTAAGATTTTCACATTTATTTAAATTAGGTTTTAATCTGAGAGATTACGGGTTCAATCTCTGGCGCTCCCAGAATTTTTCTGAGAACGGTTTGGAATGGAGGAAAAACCCGGTCTGGGGAGGAAAAACTAGGAGATACTTAAATATATAGATTGCAGCTGCGGTCTAGACAACTGAGATAAATGTTTTGAGGATTTGTTGTAAGTACCATATGACACCCTATATCCGCATTAGCCAGTATTTTCATCGCTAACGTTAACAGCCGTTCTGTTGATATATCTCTATAGCGGTCTCCAGCTCTGGAGTATTTTTAGTTTGAATCCGAGAAGGTTACATAAATAAGAAATATAATTATCCATACATATAATAAGACTCTATATATCTCTGTGCCTTAGAGTTAGTACGACATTAAGATAAAGCTATCTGGCTATCTAAGTTTTCAAATTTCATTACTTACTTTGTATTAAATTGAGACTATATGAGGATTAGCTCTCGCACACAGGCTAGTAAGGATTTCTTGCATAAAATTTAGACTCGAATATTATCAGCTGTGATTATCTAGTTATTCCTTAGTGTCCAAATTGTGTAATATTACAACCTATATAACATTATTATTCCAGTAGGACCAGCTGTGATTCCCTGGCTAGTCATTACTGTCCAAATTGAATGATTTACTCACAGATAGTACAATATTGAAATTAAAGTTGGACCCGGTGTGATTCTTTGCTACCTAGTGGTTCGAATTTCATTACTCACTTACCACCAGGAAAATATTAAGACTCAACCAGGTCATTCTTAAACTATCTGGCGATTCCTTACTGTCAAATTTGCATGACTTTAACACATGAGGGTCTTCTTTTTTTTTCTTTTTTTTATAAAAAAAAAGGTGCATGTTTCATTAATTTATGGAAAATAGTATTTTTAAGAATAATATTCTAAAATAAATGTATAATATAGCTCCCAATCTTAATTTATATAAGCAGCCTACCTGTATGAATTTCCTCAATTTTATACTATTTAGTGTTGACCTTTCTATTTTATTATTGTTGTGAATGCATTTCTTCTGTTACCCATGTTTGTTATTATTTGAAACATCACATAAACAATGGATATATAAATAATCTTATGTACACTTTATCACCGTGAAAGGAAGCAGTCTAACCTTGACTAATTACCGTATGGTTTTTTTCTTATAGGCTACACAATGGTTGTAGCTCATCAAGGAAAGTTTTCAATCTTCCAGGGTAAACGGAGTGAGATGATTATGTATATATAAAAGTTGTTATTTTATCAATTTTAAATTAAATTTACCTCAGTTTTATTAGTAATTTACTAAAGTGTAACTGTACTTATGGTTTTTTTTTAGAAATACTTTATTACAACACCTTAATTAGTTAGTTTAATCTAAAACATGTTATTAATATTTTTGGTAGACTATTGTATTTATGGTATAGTATTTCTATGACAAATACAGGCTTACAACTTTGTTACTGCTTCAAGTAATGGTGGTGAGTAAATTTACAAGAAACCCGCCTCGGTGGCGTAGTTGGCTAACGCGCTTGTCGTGTTGAAGCTCGACTGCTGAGGACGGGGAGATCGAGATTCGAATCTCGGTCGGGTGAACTGGGGGTGGTTTTTCCTAAAATGGTTTTACACTCTCCCTCCACGCAAATGCGGGTTCACTTCCTCTAATTCAACCTTCCCAAGTCCTAATCCGTTATAATAATTAGTACTTAAAGCGTATAACCCGAACGGGTAGTAAGACGCGGTGCTAAATATTATTATTATTAAATTTACAAGAAAAATACATCATTTCAACTGTTTATGTTTTAAAAAGAGCAATTAAGAATGTCAAAGATTATTAATTAATGTTACATCACATTGTTAACATTGAAATAAAAGATGTGAATTTGATTATTTAAAATAAATGTAAGAGTCAATTAAAATACACACAGCCCTTTATTAATCTCTCATATCAAGAGAAAGTATTTTGATGGTGGGAAAAAGATCTATCTCAAGATTTTAAAAAATTTGATGGATTTTGTTCAAATTTTATATCTGGATATTATAAGGCTATACCACAAAACATTTAGATGTTTTACCCTAGCCCTTTAATTAAGGGTCGCTTACTGATTAGTAATTTCTTTGAATTAAAATTTTTTCGAAAATGTCTCACATGACTTTGTTTAAAATCCATATCTAGGATACACCGTCTCAATGGCGTAGTTAGCTAACGCATTAGCTTCGTGTGAGCTGGACTGCAGAGTACGGGGAGAGCAAGGTTCGAATGTCGGTCAGGTGACCTGGTGGTGGTCTTTCCTAATTGGTTTTACACTCTCCCACCACACAAATGTGGGTTCACTTCCTCTCAATTCAACCTTCCCAGTTTCTAACATTTAGCGTAATTAGTACTTAAGCGTATAACCCAACGGATAATAAGACGCGGTGAATAATTTATTAAATTTCATATCTAGGATTTGTTTTACATGACAAATATTATTATGATTATTAGTACCGTGTCTTACTACCCATTCGGGTTATACGCACTTACGCTAATGTGTAATGGTAGGGTGATTGTGATATGAAATGAAGGACCTACAGTTTAACGTGGAATTCGAACCACGGTGGAGGCCTGGCATTCCCCACATTCACAAGCTGTCTTGTCAGAGGTGAAGGAAGGGTTTGGTAATCAGATAAATTTGTGCCGGGACCAAGGATTTACCCCGGCCGCCAGCACAGAAGTCTGACACCTTACCCCTAGGCTGCCAGGTCACCTACATGACAAATAGAACTAAATAATTGATTTCAGGCAAAAATTTGTTGAAGGGTAGTTTACTGATGACAGATTTTTCAAAAACTTGAAATATTTACAAAATGGCTAAATCGATTTATTTCCATATATCTTGGGAATGTTTGACATGATAATTAACCCAATATATTTGTTTTTGAGGTAAAAACCCATTTATGAGTTGTTTACTTATGCCTGATTTTTCAAAAACTTGAAATATTTTACAAATGGCCTTAATGATTTGGTTATAAATGTGTATCATGGTAGTGTTTGACATAACAAACCAGCCTGTTTTCTTGTTTTTGGAAAAACATGTCATTTATGGTTAGTTTATTGATGACTTTTTTAATAAACTTGAAATATTTTACAATGTAATTGATCAAACTATTTCGTTCTAAATGAGTATCTTGAGAGTGTTTTACATAGCACATAACAATGCATACTTGATTTTAGGTAAAATTTCTATTAAAGGTCTTTCACTAAGGAGTGATTTTGTGAAAATTCGAATTATTTAGAAAATAGCTATAACGATTTTGATTGAAATATATACCTTGGAAGTGTTTGACATGAATATGACCAATAAAGCTGTATATTTGTTTGGAGACGGGGGGATATTTTGTAATGGATGGCTTGCCGATTACTTCTTTTTAATTTGAATATTTAAAAATTGATTTAGCAATTTGGTTCAAAATTGGTATCGGGAGAATAGTTTACGTACTAATAATAATGTATATTTATAAAAAATAAAGAAATTCAAGGTTATCTTTTTAAATAAAATTATAGAAAATTAGAGTGTTTTGAAAATAGGCCTTGAAGATTGAATTTAAAATGAAAAGGTGTTAATATTTTTTATGGAACATTAGAAAACGTTTTTAATTTTAGAAATAACAAATAACTTTAGAATAGTTTAAAAATAATTTATTTAAAAAAAGTTGATTTTGCTAAATATATTTGAACAATTTAGTTTAAAATGTATATATAACGTGATTATTGTGATTAAGATTATGAAGTTTGTTTTTATGAGTAAAACTTATTTAAGGGTAGTTTATAAAAAACTTTTTTTTTAATTCTCTTCGAAGTTATAATAATCCATGTGATAAAGTTTGGGCGATTGGGTCGTTCCATTTATTTTTAATTTAATTCAAATGATAATTTATTCTAAAAAATAAATGGTAAGACAAGATCGCAAAAACTTTCTTATAGTATGTATTTTAGCTTCGAAGAAAATTCTCAAAAATAGATTTTTAGTAAACTACCCTTAACTAAGTTTTACTAATAAAAACAAACACATAATCTTGTTAATAACAATAATCACGTTATAAATAAATTTTTAACTAAATAGTTCCAAAATGTATAACAAAATTAAAATTTTCAAAAATAATTTATTCGCAACATACCCTAAAATTATTTGTTATTTCCAAAAATAAAAACCTGTTCTTGTTTATCATGTAAAACAATTCACAAATTCCCATTTTGAATTCAATCTTCAAGGTCGAGTTCCAAAACATTCAAATTGTATCTAATTTTGTAAGTAAACCACCCTTTGATTAATTTTTTTATATAAATAAAGATATATTATTTTTGATATGTAAAATAGTCCCCTAGAACCAATTTTGAACGAAATCACTAAATTCATTTTTTTAAATATTCAAATTAAAAGAAGTCTTCAGCAAACTACTCATGGTCACCAATAGATTTATACAGCTTTATTTATCATGTTCATGTCAAACACTCCTCAGATATATATTTTAAGCAAAATCATTAAAGCCATTTTAAAAACTATTAGAATTTTCTAAAATCAGTCTTTAGTAAAAGACACTTATCAAAATTTTACCCAAAACAAAGTATGCAGGATTACTTGCCATCTCAGACACCCCCAAGATACTCATTTAGAACCAAATCGTTAAAGCCATTTTAAAAATATTTTCAGTTTGAAAAATCAATCTTCAAGGTCGAGTTCCAATATATAGGCTATATATAAATATATATAAATGAGTTTTTAATCCAATTACACAGTGATAATTGTCATGTCAAACATTCCCAAGATACCCACTTGGAACCAAAACGTTGGGCCATTTTTTAAATATTTAAAGTTTTTGAAAAATAAATAATCATTAAACTACCCATGAGTAAGTTTTACTAAAAAAAAAGTAAACAGATTTTTTTGGTCAAACACTCCTAACATATCCAATTTGGAATCCAATCGTTTTAGCCATTTGTAATTTATCTAAAGTTTTTGAAAAATCTGTCATCAGTAAACTAACCCTCAACCAATTCTTGCCCAAAAACCAATAATATAGTGATATTTGCCATGTAAACAAATCCTAAATATGCATTGTTTACAAAATCATTGGAGCCATTTTAGAAAAATTTTGAACTAAAATAAACTACTCATCAATAAACTACCCTTAATTGAAGGGTTAGGGTAGATATTTTTTTGTGGTGTATTATTATTATTATTATTATTATTATTATTAGCATCGCGTCTTACTATCCGTTCGGGTTATACGCACTTACGCTAATGTGTAATGGTAGGGTGATTGTGAGATGAAATGGAGGACCTAGAGTTTAACGTGGAATCCGAACCACGGTGGAGGCCTGGCATTCCCCACATTCACAAGATGTCTTGTCAGAGATGAAGGAAGGGTTTGGTAATCAGATAAATCTGTGCTGGGACCGAGGATTGAACCCCGGCCGCCAGCACAGAAGTCTGACACCTTACCCCTAGACCGCCAGGTCACACGTTTTGTGGTGTAGTCCTATAATATCTAAACAAGGAGTTTGAACCAAATGCATCAAATTGTTTGGAAACAGACAAACAGACATGGGTACAGTCAAAGACAAAATACACTTTTTTTTTGTTAGTGTTCACAGAAAACGAAACAATTTCTCATAATTTTGAGATCGATTTATTTCACGATTATAATACTTTTTTTTATGTGATAAAGTAAAAAATGGTAGACAATTTACTACGTTTGGAAACTAATGCACCACGAATATTTAAATAAGATTTTAAAAATCTATTCTTCTGATAACATTGGTGAAATTACAGAGACTAGGTGGTTGTGAAGAAAAGAATCGATAAGCTACTTTCAAAGGAGGAATTAAATAGTTTATTTTTCAACAGTCAATCTATAATGAGGAATATATATATATTCATACACATATCATAGGAATTAGTTCAATATAAAAAACAAAAAGGGGCTTCGGAATTGTTGGAGTCAGGAGGAATAAGCCACCCTGTTTCTATTTTAAGGGGTTTGTACTATCCTAAGCCCTCCAATATTTTTCCCGTATATAGAAACTCATTTATAAAATTGTTTTAAAATATTATTTAGCTACAGACTTAGCCCTTGCCCCTTGTGAGAAATGATATTGTGTCAAGTAGTTTCGTATATCAACAAAAATATAAATATCCATCATAAACATCTATAACTATCAGCATGGTAATTTTAAGTAGTAATTACATATTTATAAATCATGCTATAAAATGGTAGTCGAATAGGATGTCTAATAATTGTGCCCCATCTTACCCATATATTCCATAAGTGTTTTTTTCGAAAGACTCTAAAAAGCTTTACACTATAATTTCCATGCCAGCTAAGTTAACTATACGTCTTTATTTCTATTATATTGAGCTTTAAGGGAATGCAGGCATATTTTAAGGGATAAATATTGCCATTCTGATGTGTATGGGTTTAACATAAGTAACTCCAATAAATTCAAATTAGGATAGCAATAAAATCTCTTGGAAGGTTTGGATCTGTAGAGCACTGTGTGGTTTTCTTAAAACTTCAAACAAATTTTCTACCGTGTTTCATAGATTTTTCCTTGGTTAAATAGAAATATAAACATGTCTTCCTCCCAGGTGTTTTTACAATATCCATTTACAGTAGTCCTATTCTTAAAATAGTGTAAATAACGATAATCCCGGAAAAGCAGTAAGACCCGTGGCACATATAAATGTAGGAAGTTTAGTTTTGTGTGGAAGAAGGTTGAACTCTACACTAAATACTATTAAAATAAAATCTAAAATAATAGCTTATGGAGTCATATAATTAAAAAAAACTAAACTTCAAACAGTTTATAGGGGCATTTAATTAACTAAATTTTATCTCTAGAGACACATTCTAAATAATTTCTAGGAGCATTGATTTTTTTTTTTTAAATCCAGCGAGAACCAATATAAATAGCTTTTAAGGGCATCCAATTTTCAAAAACTTGTAATAAAAAAACACTTCAAATAGCTTCTAGAAGCATATAGTTTTTAAAAAAATATCACTCTAAATATCTTCCAAGGACAAAATTTTTTTTTTTAATTTGCCAGAAGGGGGTCCATAGCAAATAGCTTCTATGGCTATTTCACCAATTATAAATTTAGGCAGAAAATCATTTAAAAATAGCGTCTAGAGAAAGAAAATTTTCAAAAATCTACTGAGGGATTACTTCAAATAGCCTTCAGAGGAATCAGATTTTCAAAAAAAAAGTCTAAGATATAACCACTCTAAGGTCATCAGAATTTAGAAAAATTAATGGGGAAAGGCACCCGAACTCTCCTTTTTTTTCTTAATTAACCTTATCCCTTCCCCTCATTGTATAAATAAGGCTCCCCCAACACTGGAAAGTATTTTTATAAATAAAATAAAAATAAAGTATTTTTTTTATTGACCCCAAAAAGTGTGCTTTGTATAATCCGCCTTTCCTACCGTGTTCTTACTATACCTATATTACGAGAAATAAATGTTTAAGAAAATACTATCTATGAAATATAAACCACTTGAAGGGTTATCCAGAATTTAAAATTTTACCGTGGAAGGACCCTCAGACCAACATATTAGTTGAACCCACCCCCCACCCCTGAGACCTACATCTCGCCGCAAATTCCAAAGAGCTTCCGGAGCCCCTGTTAACACATGAAGTATGGTTTGTAATATTATGAATATATTAAAACAAAATATAAAACAATGTGAGGGACATATACATATTTTAATTTATAACATAGGTAATTGCTAAGAAAATATGGTACGAAACTACTGTTTATTTCTCTTTAGAGAATAAAACACAGTTTATGACATCTTTATACATCCAGCCTCCACGGTGTTTGGCCCCTAATCAAGAAATATTTGAAATATTTACTCTTGAAAAACAAACGTGTGGATTTTTAGCAAATGGCCCATTATAACAGTTAAACTCAGTTCTTTATATTATTATTATTATTATTATTATTATTAATAGCACCGCGTCTTACTACCCTTTCGGGTTATACGCACTTACGCTAATGTGTAATGTAGGCTGATTGTGAGATGACATGGAGGACCCACAGTTTAACGTGGAATCCGAACCACGGTAGAGGCCTGGCATTCCCCACATTCACAAGATTAGTTATTTATAGGAGTCTTTGGTTTTTCCTGACTGTCCAAATATATTGACTTACTTACAAATTGTACATCAGTGAGACCCAAGTAGGCCCATTTTGATTATCTGATGTTAAATTTGACCTACTTCCATCCAGAACAAAAATGAGACTTAAGTAGGATTATACCTCACTCTCTAGCTAGTCCTAATTGTCTAAATGTATTGACCTACTTACTGGGAGTTTAACAGTGAAACCTAAGTAGGCCTATGCTTCACTATCTGGTTTCTTATGATACAAATTTGACCTAGATGTATTATAACAGTGAGACCTAAGTAGGCCCATGCCCTACCCTCTGGTTAGTCATTATGGTTCCAAATTTCACCCTCAGGTAGCACATCAATAAGACCCAAAAAGGCCTATGCATCATTCTGTGGTTAGTCCTAATTATCCAAATGTATTGCCCTACTTACTGGTAGTTTAACAGTGATCCCTAAGTAGGCCCATGCCTCACTCTCTTTTTAGTCCTTATGGCTCCAAATTTGACCAACAGGTAGCACAACAGTGAGACCCAAGTAGGCCTATGCATCACTCTGTGGTTAGTCCTTATTGCCCAAATGTATTGCCCTACTTACTGGTAGTTTAACAGTGATCCCTAAGTAGGCCCATGCCTCACTATCTGTTTAGTCCTTATGGTTCCAAATTTGACCAACAGGTAGCACAACAGTGAGACCCAAGTAGGCCTATGCATCACTCTGTGGTTAGTCCTAATTGTCCAAATGTATTTACCTACTTACCGGTAGTTTAACAGTGAGACCTAAGTAGGGCTATGCCTCACTCTCTAGTTAGTCCTGATTGTCCAAATGTATTGACCTACTTACTGGTAGTTTAACAGTGATGCCTAAGTAGGCCCATGTCTCACTCTCTGGTTAGTCCTGATTGTCCAAATGTATTGCCCTACTTACTGGTAGTTTAACAGTGATACCTAAGTAGGCCCATGCCTCACACTCTGTTTAGTCCTTATGGCTCCAAATTTGACCAACAGGTAGCACAACATTGAGACCCAAGTAGGCCTATGCATCACTCTGTGGTTAGTCCTTATTGCCCAAATGTATTGCCCTACTTACTGGTAGTTTAACAGTGATCCCTAAGTAGGCCCATGCCTCACTATCTGTTTAGTCCTTATGGTTCCAAATTTGACCAACAGGTATTACAACAGTGAGACCTAAGTAAGCCTATCTTAATTATATGATTGTCTAAATTTGACCTTCCCACAGCCAGGAAAACAGTGAGCCCAAAGTAGGCCCATCCTAAATCTCTGGTTGGACCTCATTGTCTAGATATAACCTAAATACAACCGGTATATCAGTGAGACCAAAGTAGCCCCATCTTAATACTCTCACTATACCTCTTGTCCAGATTTATTGAACTACTTACAGTCAAAATAGCGATGATAATCATGTAGGTATATATATTTCTTTCAACATGTGCTTTGAATCGCCGCTTCAGGACACCAAGGTATGTTTGTGGTAGAGGTCTAAACACAAATTAAAATATATGTTTTATTAAAATTAATATACAAATGGCAAATTTCTTATAGATTTGTATAAGTATCTTGAATGTTTTTTTCTTAAATACTTGTTTAAAACGTAAAAATTAAAATATCTAGGTATACATCTTTTATTAATAAGACAACTACCCAAATTTGTTAGGAAATTAGTCTAAGGGAGTAACTAAGGGGATATTCCCTACCACTATCCGATGAAATAATGTAGAATGTAATAGTTTTTAAACTACCCCTAGTATACCTGTTCATGATTCCAGTGATTTAACTCTAATCTGCAGTGTAAGTAAAACACCTAAAAACTGCTGGTATTTGAAGTTAAGATGTTTTGTTTTAAGTTAAAAAAATATATATATTCATGTCAAAATAAAATTTAATCATAAATATTTAAATTTGATAACTCTTAAAACAATTGTTATCTATGAGTTTTAGGTGAGTGTATATGTATGATATTTAAACAAATAATAAGCAAGTTTTACTTGAATTTCATCAGGCATTTCCAAATATAAATAAAAACAAAAATTAACTTAACTAATTTCTTTTTTTCGCGATTAAAGTACTTTTTTTTGCATATCTGTGTATGTATTTTAGGTGAACAGCTCTCGAAATTAAATTAATTTTTATAGTGTTTCACTTGTGCTTAATCAATATTTTCATGTTAAAATATAATTTATAACTAAATTAAGGAACAATATCCAAGTTTATTATTCATGGTATTTTTTTTATATATATAACATGTTGATGAAGTGAAATTTAAACCTCGTCATTATTAGTTTAAATGTGAGGGTAATTTATCTATATATTCTCAAAATATATACCTAACAATGTAAAAAACGTATTTCTCTCTTTAAAGTAACCTTTAGTTGCTGCAATTATCTGTAACTTGAAACTTAAGCTCATCATCTTGGGCAGTAGCAGAAAAACCTATGTTTCTTTTAATTATCTCTTATAAGTTACAATAATAAGTTACTATCTGAAATACAGAATTATATGAATATTAAAGAGATTTATTAAAATGTCAACGAGATTAATATAAGTTTTATAAATATAATAAAAATAACTTTTCTTAAAAAGTTGTGAATTGCTTACTACTTTGAATTAAAATATATAATAGTATTTTATTCTTAATCTGGATAGTTTTTTTCAGTTTTGATGACTATTGTAATGATTTCTTAATTAAAGTTATTAATACCAATTTGGGTGTGGCCATGGTAGCAAAGGTAGCACTCTAAAAATTGGTAAAAGGATGTAAAAATACTATATTAATCTTAATTTCCACTTACCCATCATCTATCATAACCACTCTTCCATCGCTAACGGGAAAATACATAAATTTACTCGCTGTAGTCATCTTAAAACCACCAAACAATTATTTTGCCAAATGGATTGTTAAAACACTGCTGAGAGGTGCGTCGCTGACGTGGAAATGACTGTTCTGGCGAAGAGGTAGAAGAATATCGATCATCTATTTCTGATTATCGATTTCACACTGGTGATTTGTTTGAAAGACAGAATCAGCTATTTTTAATTCTGAGTGAAAACTAACGTATACCATAAATAATTAATACACTGAATAGAACTTGTAAAAATAGTATCACTTGTGTATCAACAATAATAATATTAATAAAGACATTAATTTTAAAAACAGCACACAGATTTCTTAAACCGTATCGAATCGATGCGTATTGTTCTAGGTCGATGTAGACAATAGCTTGAATGGCATCCCTACCTAGTAGAACAGAATTTCTGTCACCAACTATAAGAAAAAATGGCGACATAACTATATTATGCTAATTTCTTTAAAAAAATCGAAACTCCATAATTCTCTTTCAAGGTGTAAATCATAATAATCAATGCGTTTGTTTTAAATTTAAACACTATTTTTTCTTGAAAACAACACATATTCAATATTATTAGGAAACTAATTACCTTTAGTTAATTAGCTAGACATCCTAACCAAGACAGAGCGTGAATCAATAATAAGTGTAAGGCATGTTCTGGTCCAACGTATGGAAACGACCTTCCCAGTGAGCTCGGATATCCAGATAACGCCAGCTTTTCGCTCGTCCAGAGTTATCGCTTGGGAACTTAGGAAAGAAATTTAACCCACACAAAATTTGCAGAAACCGGTGACGACTATAAACTTATTGGAAATAATATAAAGTTGGATGTTTCTATCGACTTTATCATTCGGTTCGTCTCTGCATCTCCTTTTTTTCCGTTTCCTTTTTAGCATCTGCAAAACAAGCAATGGGATTAATCTTCGATGCTAGCAAGGGCTATCAGTAACGCCATAAAGAAACGAATTATAGAGGTTAAGTCTTAATAAATTGCACCAGCATTCATATGAAGAGAAAATGGGGAAAAAAATAATGAAAAATAAATCAGTGCACCTTGTGAGAAAATAAATCTTCCTGAGAGTGGGCCTTTGGAGTTATTCTGTCATCCGTTGCAAAGTTAAGCATGTTCAAACAATTTTTTGAATTTAATTTAAAGATAAATTGTATATCTAAAAATTATGTATTAAAATGTAATTCACTTTAACGACTTAGACAACCAATCACTCACTACACATCGTCTTGAACGATGGTTTTGGGTGTGCACTAGTGTTCTTCCCTAACACAGCTCGATTCTTGACTGGTAGAGTAGATATATTTTTACTTTTTCATGTAAAGATAAAAGATTGTAATAATGAAAAATCTTCGCCCAGAAACCATTATGAATCTTTACGTTTATATGCCCTCAAGCCCTAAAAAGTTGATTTTAAAATTCTGTATGTCCTCAAGTCTGTATGTCTGTCCCAGGGTCTAGATCCGAAATAATTTTGATGAATTGTGTTCAATCTTGATATTTATATGTTATGTGGCTATACCTGAGGATAATTTTTATTTTTGACCCTAACCTTTAAATTAAGGGTACCTAGTTTACAAATAAGTACTTTTTGAAAATTCCAAATTTTTCTAGAATGAGTCAAACGGTTTTCTTTAAAATAGAAAACTAGGGAGTGTTAGACCTCAAAAACAACACTATATACAGGAGGTATAAATGTTTTTAGTTCAAAACTCGTTTAAGGCAGTTTACTGACGAACAATTTCTGAAAATTCAAAATTATTGGAAATGGCTTAAAACAATGTTGTTTGAAACGTATTTTTCTGGGGAATGTTTGAAATGAAAAATAAAACTGTATATTTATGTTTTGGGTAAAAATTTGTTTAAGGGTTGTTCACTATTGAATGATATTTCACCAATTCTAAATATTTTAAAAGTGACACATTTTGATTAGAAACTATTATTATATAAGTTTTTAAGAAGATAAATAATCAACTATATTGGTTTTCATCAAATAACTCATTTAATAGTAGTTTATTGATAACCGGTTTTTGAAAAACTTAAAATTTTGTTTAAATAGCTATAACAATTTTCTTCAAAATTGGTATCTGGATACAATTTTTACACGATGATAAATCATAATTTATTTTTATTTTTTTAAATAAATTAATATAAAGGTAGTTTACACATTTGAGAACGTTTGCAATTTTTCAAAACTGGCTTTTAAGATTTATTTTAAAATGGTTATATGGGAGTGGTTTTTCATGATAAATAAGAATGCATTTTTATTTTTATAAATATATAACTAATTTTAAGGTATTTTTCAACCAGTACAATTTTTAAAATTTAAATTTAAAAACGTATTTAATGAGTTTGTTTGAGATTCATATATGAAGAGTGTTTGTTGTGATAAACACGATAATTTAATGTGATTATTCTTAGGAAAACTTCCTTGAAGGTAGTTTACTTAAACACTTTTTAGAAAAATCTACCATGGGAGAAAATTTGTAAGATTGTAACGTACCATCTATTTGACTTATTATTAACACCATTTTCATAGAAAATATAAACATACTTATTTGCAATCAACATTGAAAACATTTGACATATTATAGTGTAATTTATAGGTAATAAAAACATCAATCAAAAGTGACATCTTAAGAACACATGACTTGGCGTATGAATACGTGAAAATTGGTCCATGTAGTAACTTTTCTAGATGTCATATGTGACCTTTTCTATGAAAATTGGACTTTAGTTCCCTTTAGAGCTGTCAAATATAGTTCTACTGGACGTGAATAAATTATAACTGTATTGTGAAGTGTATGCTTCTAACAATGGTCACCTTCACTTCTAACTCAAGACGTACTCTGGAAGGGCGATATTTTATGACAAGGGAACTTGGAAATATAAATTATAACCAGTTTTATGTTTAAGTTTCTTTATCTAGGCCTTTAGTGATGAATTGCGTTATAATACCAACGTCTCCCTATTTCTTTAA
This sequence comes from Timema douglasi, assembly GCA_901482245.1. Classification (NCBI taxonomy): domain Eukaryota; kingdom Metazoa; phylum Arthropoda; class Insecta; order Phasmatodea; family Timematidae; genus Timema; species Timema douglasi. Next base: position 217,577 of record CABEEJ010000760.1, read on the forward strand.
TTTGGAAATTAGTTACTATTATTATTATTATTATTATTATTATTAGCACCGCGTCTTACTACCCGTTCGGGTTATACGCACTTACGCTAATGTGTAATGGTAGGGTGATTGTGAGATGAAATGGAGGACCTACAGTTTAACGTGGAATCCGAACCACGGTGGAGGCCTGGCATTNCGTCTTACTACCCGTTCGGGTTATACGCACTTACGCTAATGTGTAATGGTAGGGTGATTGTGAGATGAAATGGAGGACCTACAGTTTAACGTGGAATCCGAACCACGGTGGAGGCCTGGCTTCCCCCACATTCACAAGTTGTGATTAATACACGTCTTGTCAGAGGTGAAGTAAGGGTTTGGTAATCAGATAAATTTGTGCCGGGACCGAGGATTGAACCCTGGCCGCCAGCATAGAAGTCTGACACCTTACCCCTAGACCACCAGGTCACCAATTAGTTACTAAAGCGTACTAAAATAACAGCTTACGGAATAAATTCAAAATGTTAAATTACCAAAATAAGTGGACACGATCACGAGCGTCGATGGCGAGGGGGAGAAAGGGGATAAGCCCCCTCTCTTCTCCCGATAATATTCTCAAATATGAAATTCTTAGTACCGTAAAAGAAACGGTGAATTGTTTTAGTCAAAATATTGAAAACCCACTTTTGTAGCAATGCATAAATGATAAAGGTAACTTCTTTTTATAAAACTTATCTAAGCAAGTCTATTATCATTTTGTTCGTGTTATTTATTCATTTTATATTGAATTTTTTTTTCTGATTAAAGTTCGTTTTGTCACGTTGATAATTAGGAACTGTTGACACATATGGGCATAAAGGCTAATTGTCGGGATTATCTAGTCTATTATACTGGTGACGAGGGGTTGGGGCTCAAGTCCCGGCTGGTTATAGTCAGGGTGTATTTCCTCAATTGTTTTTATACTCTCCCTCCCTGCGATTGTGGGTATATTTACTCTAAACTCTAACTTGCCTACCCTTACCCTATTGATTGATTAATGAGTCACTAGCCCTAAGGCTGGTTTGATGCACTTTCGGAGCTGGGCATGAGCTCAGCGCTTCGGCTCGTTAGTGTTGCCCACACCATTTGGTAGAAAGCACATGCACTGGGAAAGTTCAGAAATTGCGGTGGTTTCCCATTGGTTTCTGCACTAGATTTCTACGAAAGAGTGAGCGAGATCCTACTAATTTAACTGCAAAAATATACCTATCCAGGGTTAATTTCCATGCCACAATCGACATGGGACCGATGGCTTTACTTCCCCTCCGAAGGAAGTTGTACTAAAGATTATAATCGCTCAAGAAATCTCCGTCAACCTCGGCTGGGTTTGAACCCATGAACATCGGGTCCCTTATCCCAAGACCCTCGTGGTTGACACTACCCCTTTAGATTTTAAAATACGTTTAGCCCTGTATATAAATATGTGTGTGCATATTTTCGATAGTAGGGAATATTACAAAAAATTGTTAAGCAATATAAAAATGAATGAATAGTGATCAGTGAAAATGTGCTAGATAGTGTTCAGGTAATTATAATGAATGTATATATTTTGATTTGAGGGACCATTTATATGTGACAAGTCATAATAAATGAATTAGGGTAAGTATTAGAAAAGTAATTTATTGTGTGTATTGCAATGAAACTCTCAAGATAGGGATAGGATGAGGTAGACTTTATAGAACTAGCTCAAGATAGGGATAGGATGAGGTAGACTGTATAGAACTAGCTCAAGATAGGGATAGGTGGCGTACTTTTGTAAGTGTGACAATGCTTTTTTGAGTTTCTAATGCCATAGAGAAAGTAAGTATATGCTATCCATGCATGAAAAAGGCGTTTCATTTTGAATCGCATAGTCTACCAAATTTATACAATTGGTTTTAGGTATATTGGACGATTCTCAGTCATCGTGAAATACCATATAATTTTGAAACATTAGTTTGTGTGTAAGGAGGCCAATCTTAAGTAATAATTCTTACTTACTCTATGGCATTAGGGACTCTAAACCTCACTGCCGTACTTTAACACACCTATCCCTATATTGAGCTAGTTCTATCCAGTCCACCTCCTTACACATACCCTATCTCTTTCATGTCCATTCTAATGTTATCCTCCCGTCTGCCTCTAGGTCTTCACAATGGTTTCTTACCATCGGGTTTTCCAGTCAATACCCTGAACATGGTTCTAGATTCTCCCATTCACGCTGCATGTCCTGCCCACCGTAATCTACGAGACTTGATTATCCTTACAATGTCTTATGATGAGTGCAGGGTATTTAACTCACCATTATGTAACCTTCACACTTCCTACTAGCTTCATTCATTTTTGGACCAAATATCTTCCTAAGGCCCTTGTTTTCGAACACCCTAAAATAATTTCATCATGTATGTGATGTAAGGTAAAAGACCACGTATCACACCCATAAAACCAGTAAAATATTGTTGTGTATACTCTAAGTTTTAAAAACTGATTAATTGCTAGCCATTGACAATCGAATTTATATAACATTGACAATTTTCTGTTTTAATACGGTACATTTTTTATTCTGTTGTAGTGAAATTATTAAGAAAATTAGTCAGAATGATTTGTTAGACCTTCATTGATGGCAAATATATTAATTTAAAAATATGTTTATAATGCATTTTATGGTCTGGTACGCCGGGTCATTCTGATGTGGTGGTACGGTACAGATAGCACCTAACTCAGGTAGGTAATACAGCTAGAACCAGACATCTTAAGAGCCCGTCTCACCTCATGGATAGCACCTAATTTACATAGATAATAGAGATAGAACCAGACGTTGGTGCGGTTTTCTATAACGAATGTGACTGTACATGAATTGAGACCATTGAAACCATTCTCCCATTGAAGATTAAAACCTCTTAAATTAAAAGAACAATTACACTGTTTCCATTTCACTATTTACAGAGAAGAATGAAGACAACCAAACTTCGATGCGGTTTCTTGTTTGAGTTTATCAGCTTTTTTACACTAGTATACTAGCATTTTTTAGCAAAGCGTTTTACTACCAGTTCGGGCTATACGTTTATACTAGTTTTAAATCGAAAGGCTGAGAAAAGGGTATTTTATAAATAAAATGCACCTATATTTATCAAAATAATGGATGGAAAAGCCTCCTTCAATCCATTCCCTCGGATTCAAACACCAACATCTCCAGTGAGGTTGACACTTTATAGACACTTGGAACTCCATTCATAATTAACCCCAGACCACTCTCCACACACGTTATACCCCCGTGCTTAGCCACCCCGTTAGCACAAAGTGCAAGTTTCATAGTCTGACTTAGTACGCCTCAAGTACGGTGCTATACTAAATATTGGACAACACCTTCCTAGATCAGAATAGAATGTAACAGTTTCAGAGTCTGACTTAGCACGTCTCAAGTGTGGTGCTATACTAAATACAGGACAACACCTACCTAGACCAGAATAGAAACTGCAAAAC
>CABEEJ010000761.1:0-31803 GCA_901482245.1 Timema douglasi
TATCCGCAGGATCTTCGTAGCCTCCCTTGGCTACACGCCTGCTTATATTATTCAAATCTAAATTTTTACTGACACTGCCACCCACACAAATCAATACACCATTTTTAAAATCGCCAAGGACAAAATTAATAATTATGACTTACATTTATTTTGTAAACCCAATATGAAGGTCTATGTAACTATGCCCTTGAAGTTTAATTCTATCACCTGTGCACAATTTTCACTATCGTAACAAAGTCTAAAGGATGAGAAATATTTTTTTTTAAAGGAACTGTGATTACATTTAATTCAAAAGGGACTTTATATTGTTATTAAAATAAATCTCCTTTTGAGTTTGGCTGGGCTTAACCTCTGTATGTGCTTACCCTGAAAGCCAGATTTTACTATTATTCCTGATCCTAGTGTTTAGTGTTGCAGTCCTAGATTAAGTCACTTTGTAATTTGAGATCCCTGTGTACGTGTTCTTCCTGCTACCCGGATGTTACAGTTCCATTTGTTAGTGCTGGTTGCTGTCCTAGATTAAGCTAGTATGTTAGATCACATCACTGTATATGTGTTCGTCCTGTTATAAACTTTAAAAAACGGCTTCTTAGACTAACAATATATTTCTCAGTAGTAAAAGCTTGCGGGACAAAATACGTTCCGTATTTGTTCGTGAGGTCCCTTTAATTTGTTTCCTTGACAAATTGGCAAGCTCTGGTTAACAGTTACATTGACCCAGTTGGATCTCTTTTCTGCAGTCGTGCGAATTTGTATATCGCCAATTTCTACTATCGTGGTTATTATTACATGGTGACGTGACTGACGTCACCACCCATTCCTCGTCAGTCGTCACTAAGTTAAGGATTTTGTTCCCGATTTGTTAAATAGATTAGGTCATTTTAAAATTATCTATTAATTGAATAAAAGTATTTTTACTAAGTCAGTTTTGAACGTAAAATCTGGTAATAATAGCAGCGATGAGTGTTTCCCCACTCATTACGATTTATTTTATTGTCTTTTGGGTTTACAGTGGTTTACTGTATGAATTACGTCTTGTCTGAGGAGAAGTATCGATCTAAGGTGGGTTTAAGAGAACCTGATTTAAGACACGAATTAGCACAATTTTTTATAAAAAAAATCCTCTTTGGTCAAAATAAAAATTACGTGTCTTCAGTAAATACGGGTGGTTTACTTTTATTCATAGACCATAATCTCAACAGTTATTTTGTCGCATGCATCGTGGAATTCGAACATGACTGTCTCTCTTTAAAATACAAGTTTTTTTTTAGTAAAATGTCATTATTACTTTTATGACAATTTACTAATCTAAAGAAGCAAATATTTACTTTCCATATTTTGAAGAAAAAAACTAATTTAAATTAATATTGGTTTACATTTAGGGAAGGTTAACGAGGGGGGCGGGGGTTTGAGGTATTTGCTGGGGAGAGGGGAGGTTAGTTACGTGTCTGATTCTATTCTTGATTTGTACATTTAAAAGATGTATTATTTTTTAGCACCACGTCTTACTACCCGTTCGGTTTATATGCCTACGTACTTATTACGCTAATGTGGTAGGGATTAGAAAGATTGAGTTTAGAGGAAAATATGCCCACATTTGCGTGGAGGAAGAGTGGAAAACTATTTTTGGGAAAAACACTCTAAGTACAACCGACCGGGATCGACCCATCATCACCCTGTCATCGGCAATCTAGTCTATTGGGAGACATACCTTAGTGACCTAAGAAAACATGTGTGGCCACCAAAGAGGCTTAGAAGTAATTAACAATAGATTTTAATATATACTAATATGTACAAAATTCATCATATTTATTTTGTGCTACGTATTTTAATCTGCATATCAATTATACTATGGGTAGGATAAGGTAGATAGAATTTAGATAAAATGCTCCTGCATTTTCTTGGAGAAAGAGTAGATTAAAAAAAGCACTTCACTAGGCCTACACTTTACCGGGATTCAAACCTTAAGCACCTCGTTACTGGTATACCTGATAAGATGAGACTGACGCCTATGTCCTTGTAAAAACAAAACATATGCAGGACACACGCACATGATGAATTAACAGATTATGACCCATCCATGTGTCCAAGTGTCAACAAACGTCCCGCTGACTATAGTTTATACAGTCTGACCGTACCGAGCGATACGCCGTGGCTGTTTCATTCGTTTGGTGCTATGCGGGTTAGTATGTCTTGGAATGGCTCCATTAGCGGCCATGATAGTAGTATATGGGTCCGCCCCACCAATTCCCCCTGGGGCGTTCCATCGTTTGTTTATTGCCAGAGATAACCCGTGGCTGCAGGCTGAATACGGGTTTCTCTGATAACAATCGTCACACTTGAAACTCCACTCGCTTAACTCACCATTCTAACGGGATTTTTTTTTGTGGGGTAGGGGGTTATTTTATTGTGGGTTACAAAGCTTTTTAGAAAAATTATTATCAAAAATCCTGATTGGAAATTTTATGATAGTACGTGGAAACGTGTCTGATAAGATAGGGCATATAGTTCGGTTTTTTGTTGGTGTTGTTTTATACGCACGTTTTAATGTCATTAATGATTAACCCGAACCTTTCAAAGACAGAGAACATGATGAGGGGGGGAAATAGTGCCAGTACTGGCTATCAGCATCTATGTAAACAAGGGAACTGTTCTTTCTATAATCGAGTTCAAGCTAAGATGATATAATTATATACATACGATAATCGGTGAACTTTTCGACCTCTTTATGACAGGATTCCTGATGCCCTAAAAAGTTTAGGGTCTCTAATAAAATATATTGAGCTGTAGATTTTTACAAAGATAATAAAACGACCTAACTTACACTGGGCTTTACTACAAACACTGGGATTTGGACGGGAAATAAAGTTGACTCAAGCAATTTTTCAACTGAATAGGACGATTAGTAATACTTAACACTTACAAAAGGGTAGGAACGAGAATGGGCGAATTTATAAGAAACATATCCGCATTTTCGTGGAGGGAGAGTGGGAAAACCATCTTAAATACTACCCGACAAGGATTCAAACCTTGACCTCTTCAACAAACGGTAAACCAGTTTTGACTAGGCTGACGCCCTTGTCCTCTAGCCCATTTGTATGGGTTCAACGTGAACTATTATTAAACCGGTATCGGTGGTCTAATAAGCTAAGATCTCACTTTCCAATAGACTGTGTTGCTGTTGAAGGAGAGGTTGGAGTTTGAAACCTAGCTGGATGTATTGAGAGTGGTTTTTTCATGGTTACAAACAATTCCTCCGTTCAAATGATGGTCGTGTCCCGTAAATTCTACTTTATTCTCCCTACTCCATCAGTATAAAGATGACACACCTCAATGGCGCAGTTGGATAACGCACTAGTTTCGTGTTGAGCTAGACTGCTGAGGACGGGGATATTGAGGTTCGAATCTCGGTCGGTTGAACTGGGGGGAGGGTTCCTAAATGGCTTTCCACTATCCCTTCACGCAAATGCTGGTTCCCTTACTCCATATTCAACCTTCACATTTCCTAACTCATTAACGTAATTAGTACGTGAGCGTATAACCTGAACAGGTAGTAAGACGCGGAACTAAGTATAAGTATAGTGTAAATATGTGGATAGCCCAGATGGGTGGTAAGATGTGATGCACTCACAAAAAAATATACTTTCAAAATATTGTCCCTTCTCTAACTTTTTATGACTAAATTTATTATTTAACTCCCAACCGCTTCATCAACGAGAGAAACCGATCCAACTTTGGTGTGCATCCTCTTTCCTCATCGATTAGTACACCGAATTAGGTATGGAGGAGCCTGGGTCTTGGAGATTAATTCGCTGACTCACCTTACTTCTTGACCAATAAGGATGGTAGCATAGTAGGGGAGGGAGGGGGCCAGCTGCTACGAAAGCTCAGATTCCTCCCCACTACGCCCTTTCAATTTTGGAACAAAACTTTGGTGCAATCATGTTTGATCTTTGTCCTATGGGGAATCGAAAAGGGAAGGTGTGACTCTTAGTCTATCGCCGTCGCCAAGATACTCTTTCTTCAATCGAAAGGCTCTTTGAAATTAAGATCGTGCTTCAACACATGAGCTTCCTTTTTACAATTAATTTGTAACTGAGTTTTTAAAACCAACAATGTGCATTAGTAAATACTATACTGTCTATAAAGTGATGTTGAAACATAACATTCCAGTTTTTTATATAACATATCAACGAAAATAAATACTTTCTTATGGAATGCGGCTCTTGGTATTTTCTTTAAATTGAACACTTTTGTTTAATTTTTATAATTCTTTCCTTATAGAAAACAAACAAGTAAGCGTCATCATTTGCCCTTGTTTTATGTAAATAACAAGCAAGCTATGTCAATAGATTAATATTGAAAATGGCTTCTTGATTAATATTTTTACAAACGCCGAGGGGTTTTATACGTAGGCCTACTTACAAGTACAAAATAAGGCTCTAACAAAAAACAAACCCCAACCTTTTTGGGTATAATAACTTTATTTACTATATGACCGTCAGTAAAAAGAGATAATGACTTTTATTGATAGATTTGTTACTTGCTTTATTTCGTACTCTCCCTCACATTAAAAAATGTACACGAGAAGAGGAGTTATCTAGTGAAATAAGTATGGACTATCACTTTTCTGCTCTACATAGCCGCACAAGTGTGCTACTAATCACATTAGAGTTGTGTATATCATCCATAGGCGTCACTAGCTGGTAAATTATAGGGGGAGCAGGACTAACTCATCTTCACTTAAGATTAGAAAATAAAAAATATTAAAACCAAATCATTAATACAAATAATATGAAATCAGTGTTGCTTCAAACGTGTTTTTTAATGTAATAAACAAAGCGATTCACTGTTTCGTCTACGCTACTAAGAGTGTCCCATTTTAGCGGATGATTGGGGCAACGTGCCCCCCCTCCCCCCCGTTTATCCCCCACTAACAACACCCGGAATATCAACAGTTACCATGACATTGGTTGCTAATTACAACATAACTGAGTATAATAATAGCTACCTTGCAAAACTCAAGTGTAATTAGTAGTTATTTCTATAGTAACACTTACTATATACAGATTTAAGGTAATTAATAATTAGTAACACATAGGCGCAGCCGTGTTACGTAGAAAAGTAACCCAATCTAAACTTATTTAAATTACTAAGAAGTTTTTTTGTACACTGCTCAGTGCAATTTTAAAGACCACCGAAGTGTCCAGGACGTCGGACTCGCAATTGAATTTAGGTCACAGTTGACCAAGGGGTGGGTTTTCCAGTTTACTTTAGTGTAAAGTTACCATTTTTTCCTTGCCATTTTTGAAAACGAAATATGAATTCAGCCCCACCAATCCTTTATCAGTACTATTTCGGCACTAGCCATAGTACTAATTCGGCCCTATGAACTAACCAAAAACTCTTCATCTCATTTTGCACAGACTTAGGATCGTGTTGCGCCTTAAGCTTGTTTAAGTTACTATCGTGTTGTACCATAATTTAGGCTAGTATAGTTTAGGATTGTGCTTTGCCATAATATCCTTCACTTGCTATATTTCGTTCACCTTTATAAAACAATAAGATTACATTCATCCTTAGTACAACACCACAATAGCCGATGTCGAGCTAGTACACCAACAGAAGGCTGAGCTCCGACAACCTGCCTCCCCGACCACTTATAACGGGGCCGAGTTCGTATGCAGCCTTCCCGAGAAAGTCGTTCACTGATGGGAGCTAGATAAGATATTCGCTGTTTAAAATGTACATACTACATTTAAAGTCGTGTTTTTTATTGGTGTTATTGGGCAGTGTCAGTGTCGATAAATTGAAATGTAGCTATGCATTCAATGAAAGTGAAAGGATACGGTACCGGGTACACTAAAGGAATTAACTACACTACATATCATCTCTAAAGGAAGTGCATGGCTACTATTGGGAAACATAGCTCTCATTCTCTTTGTTCTCGTGTATAGCCATGTGTCCCTTAAGACAAATTTTACAACGCTTGTTCATCGATGTTGCAAGTAGCTCCTTCCTGTCCCAGCACACCACCTCCCGATATATCTGAAAGCGAGGCTATTTGGCAACAGTTAATCGAGAGAGCATGACAATAAAGCTTTTCTCCAAAAGACCTGCAGTTCCCTCATAGGTGATATTGGGTGTAGTATAAGCAGAGTAGGGCAAAAAATGAAGAAAAATGGCAGAATGAATGATAAATTCTTGCCGCTGGCTATGAGGATGTGATAAGCTGGCTGATTTTAAGGTTGCATTTTTTATCTAACAACTTTATTACAACATTTTTGTTTAATCCATATATATTTCTAATTGATTAACTTATATAATACATAGGGGTATAAGAAATCAGTCTAGGAATAAGTTTTATTTCGTGGGCGAATGGTCACCTTTATCCTTATAGCACACAAAAAATTAATTTTTCAAAGTTTAAAACAAAATAAATCGTTCATAGGAACTTAATTTTTTTTTTTTCAACAAAACTGATTTTAAATGTGCTATGATATAAAAAATCATTTTTAAAAGTTCTTATTTCCTTTAAAAGCTGTTTTAACTGATGAAATTAGATATATCCAATTTTCCAAACTTATTTACTGCAGATGTTTGATTTTTTCTATATTGACTTGAGTTAATACTTGCTGTGGGTGAAGGTGTAAATATTTCATTGCGTTTGCTGAGTACTTAAACATTTAAATATTTACTACTACACATAAAAAGTTACATTTCAAAGTTTGTTTGTATTTATTTTCTTTTTATCTTACTGTGCTAAAGTTTTAGATGTATTTTAAATTAATGGTGGATTATTTATACAAACTGTTCGATATTTGGCATTTTCCTTTAGGAGATCGGGATCTTAAAATATCTTAATGCACACCTCATGGTGTTCATAGTTTTTAAACATCATTACATATAAGACATTTTTGTGCGGATATGTACAGCACATTTAAAATAATTGCGTGTTTAGCTTCCTGATATCCGAAATACGGGTACAGTTCCTCTAATCGGCTTTAAAGTAAATATAATCATATGTTAAACTCGCTTTGCTCGTTAGGGGCTCCGCCCCAAACCCCCAGTGTGTTTTCTTTGCAAGGGGATGTAAACTAATGTAATTCCAGAGCCGTTTTTTGATAGCTTACCATTTAGCAACAAGAGACTTCCAAAGAAAGGTCCGCACCGACTTTAAAATTGCCCCGACATTTTTTTTTTCAAGGGTTGGACCGTTTTTTTAAAAACTTTTTGGAATTTTCCCGTCGGTTACGGGCTAGAAACTATATGTTGGCCAAATTTCAAGCTTCTAGCTCATTTGGAAGTGGGTGAACATTAATGTCAGTGAGTGAGTGTGTCAGGCGTGTGTCTTTATAGTAGGATGATAAGAAGATGGACTTTAATTTAGTTAAAAATTTATATTTTTTATTTTATGCTTGTTACGTATAAAAATGGGTCTGTTATTCATTGGTTATCTTTATACACTATTATTATGTATTTGCACTGTCTAACAACATGGCCGGGCAATCTATATTTAATTAAGTTAGTGAGCTAGGAATGAGGAAGAGGCATTTAGAGGAAAGTGTAACATGATTTAATTAAAAATACTCGGAACACACGGCCGGGATTCACACCCCGGCCACCCGTCACAGGTAAAGATAATAGACGAGATTGACGCTTAGTCCACGTGTTCACCTTACTTCTAGGTGCATTATTACATACATAATTGTTCTCAGAAGGTGTGCCTTGAGCTTATAGTTTTTATAATACACTTATGCTTATTTAGTTTAATATGTATTAATATGTAAGGGTCGGTGACCTGGCGGTCTAGGGGTAAGGTGTCAGACTTCTATGCTGGCGGCCGGGGTTCAATCCTTGGTCCCGGCAAAGATTTATCTGATTACCAAACCCTTCCTTCACCTCTGACAAGACATCTTGTGAATGTGAGGAATGCCAGGCCTCCACCGTGGTTCGGATTCCACGTTAAACTGTAGGTCCTTCATTTCATCTCACAATCACCCTACCATTACACATTAGCGTAAGTGTGTATAACCCGAACGGGTAGTAAGACGCGGTGCTGCTAATAATAATAATAATAATATGTAAGGGTGTAGGTATCGTATAATTTATATATGTTATATATAATTTCATTTTAAGAACAGTCCCAAAACCCACATTGGTGTCTTGCAGTTTTTCCTGAAGGTTTCACAATTTTCCTCCGCGCAAATGCATATATATTTCAGCCAAAATTCTACCTTACACATCACATTCCATTAGTGAAATGAACCTGAATGGGTACTTATATGCGATGTATGTTTAGACCTACATACGATATATGTAAAGTAGAAAGTGTGTGTTCAGAAAAGGATAGGCTAAGGCACTTATCGGTAAGAAGGAAAGCTGAAATCTCGCGGGGAGTTAGAGGGACTACCTCATAACTAGAAAACTAGAAAAATGGGATATTTCATAATGGAGTTCTAGTAAATGTGGGGGTGGAGCTAGGAGAGGGTGGAGGGAGATAATTAGGAAAAAACCTTTAAAGATGAGCTATGAAATTAAAATTTGGCAGACAGAAAGGAATCTCCAGAAACCCAAATAAATCGGAAAGCTTTAATTTCTAAGAGTGATTTGGAGAAAAGAGTGTGAAAGGAGAACAAAAACTACCAAAACTAATAGAACTATCTATTTATCAGCGTGGTAGAAAGTTGAAATTCAGCAGGCAGCTAAGCTGAGGCAAGGAGGCAGTAACAGAAACAGTCAGACTACACTGACAGCTAAACTGACGGGGGGAACAATCTTAACTTTCAAAAACTTTAGCTCAAGTGACAGTGTATGTACTTACTGAGTTAAGGGTTACCGTATAGGTGCGATTTCTTGACGCGTTCAAAAAATTCAAAATAATTATTAATAAAATTGCTGTTTACCTATTTTCCACGATAATGAATCTACGGGCTAAGGGACTGGGTAGCTTGTTTTAGAGTTAAGTTAGTTTGTAAGTCATGTGTTAAATATATTTGGTTGGTTCAGAAAGCTCAGGTCAAATACCTCTAGTTAAAATTAATAAATGTAAAGGAAACATCAATAATAGTCCACCTGTTCTCATGTCAATGAAAGACTAAATATTGAACCCAGCAGGAAGGCGGATAATGAAGGGAGAGGGGAAGGAGGGTCAAATTTAAAAGCCCAGCGTCCTTGACCACAGCTAGAGAAAATCATTTTATCCCCTCACTTTATGTCTTACTTCTCATCCGGGCTATTCACATATTAACAAGGAGGATGAAGGGATAATTTAGAGGAAGTGTACCTAGCAGTTCCATGGAGGAGGTAAGAGGGAGACTACCCAGGAACCACCTGAGTACACCTAGCTGAAATTAGAACCTTGACATGCCTTTCACAAGCAAACTAGATCAGCTAGCCAACTGATGCAGGTATATTATATTCAGTTTTGCCAAACTCATATACTATCTTTCCCAGACTTGATACGTTTTCTTGGGACTGTTGGACGCTTTCTATAGTAAAAATTAAAACGAAAAATAATAAAACGTAGATACAACAAGTTGAATTGCATAACGTGTGGTATATGTAGTCTTAGGACCCTGCACCGCCTTGTGAAACTTTTGCAAGGTCTTTAATACCCCTCCAGAACATGTTCGCACTTTACAACCCTGACTGGGGGTGGGGAGTGGGGAATGTTCCCCCATTCATTGAAATGGTAGGGCAATATCATTCCCGCTTTTTATTTTGTCCAGGGAGGGGAGTTGTATGGGACATTGTGCAGAGCTTGAATTCGCAATGTTGGCTGGGGACCCAGAGTACCATTGTTACCATAATACCACTGCTAGGCAAGCCAGGTCTTTAGGGATGTTAGCTGGATGTTTGAAGCACAGGAATTGCTAGAGGAGACGGGGTAGGGAGCCTGGGGGGTAAGCAATTTCACCACTCTTCTCACGTGGTGAAAATTACCCATAATTCAAGGCGTCTAGAACGCCCGCCCCGCCGACAGTTTCTTGTAAGGTCGCAAACAGCTCCTAAAATCGACCCCCATTCCCTCTTTTCTCCCCCCCACCCCCATTTTCCAACGTTTCCCCAAACATTTTATTTTCCGTTCTTTTGGTGGACTTCAAACACTCAAAATCTTTCCCTTCTCGTCCTGACATCTTTTATGGTATGAGAGTTTATATACATAAAAAAAAGTCTTTGGTCTTTTCGATTGGAGTTTCTAAAGCTCTTTCGCTACAATTTATTGTTATCTACATGAGCTGTGCCCCTTTTCTTCTCTTTACACCATAGAAGAATTTGTTTCCTCTTCCTCTATGTACGTGTTCGTTTCTCCATCCTCCTAATAAGTGTTCGTTTCTCTATCCTCCTAGTAAGTGTTCGTTTCTCCATCCTAATAAGTGTTCGTTCCTCTATCCTCCTAGTAAGTGTTCGTTTCTCCATCCATAATAAGTGTTCGTTTCTCTATCCTCCTAGTAAGTGTTCGTTTCTCCATCCTCCTAGTAAGTGTTCGTTTCTCTATCCTCCTAATAAGTGTTCGTCTCTCCATCCTCCTAGTAAGTGTTCGTTTCTCCATCCTCCTAGTAAGTGTTCGTTCCTCTATCCTCCTAATAAGTGTTCGTTTCACTATCCTCCTTGCAAGTGTTCGTCTCTCCATCCTCCTAGTAAGTGTTCGTTCCTCTATCCTCCTAGTAAGTGTTCGTTTCTCCATCCTAATAAGTGTTCGTTTCTCTATCCTCCTAATAAGTGTTCGTTTCACTATCCTCCTTGCAAGTGTTCGTCTCTCCATCCTCCTAATAAGTGTTCGTTCCTCTATCCTCCTAATAAGTGTTCGTTCCACTATTCTCCTTGCAAGTGTTCACTCTCCAACTCTTGTCTGCGCACCTAGAATATTTATGATAGTCTACGTTGTTTAGCAATAAACAACGGAGAAAGCTATGGTGGGATCTTTCTCCCTCCCTCTTTCTTTCATTGTTGCTGTAAAGAACCTGTAACTAGCTCCGTAAATTGTGGACAATAAAGTGATATATCTTGATAAGTGTTGTCTTGAAGAGCTGGCAAGGCAGGCTTAACGACGACTTTTCTAGTGCGTGTTAAGAGTCGCATATACCAACATTCTTTTAATTTGCTCTATTTTTATTATTTTGATCACAGGCATTGAACAAACCCGCTCACAAGGCCGTTTTGTATATTTAATAGAGATGGATTGAACTCAAATCCCTTATCTGAGTCAAGGTTTAACTACTAATACCGAATCTCGAGCTCGAATCTTAGATTTTGGTAATAAGCATTAGAGGTTAACTTTTCCATATTGGTATGGTTTTCCTTCAATTCTGATTTTGTATATGTTAATTTTTATATTAATGGTCTGGGGTCTGGTTATTAGGCTTTTTTTTATAATTATGTTGTATGTTGGGTAAAAGTCTAGTACACATAATATCTTTAAAACAATTCATTCAAATTAAATATTTTAAATATATCTATAAATAATATTCCGGGTCTCGACTCTAAACATTTTTTCGAAATTACTTGAGGAGTCTAAGATTCTGAAGGCTTATATACATTAATAAATCGCCAGGTTATCGAATAAAACTTTTTTTTTTCTGTAACTAATATTTCTTCACTGGAATTACTTGTATGTTCCAAACCTGACACATTTTCATTTTAATAAATTCAATGTATTTAACTTGCACGTTCTGAACCGAATAGTTATATCAGCACACGACTTATAAAACTAACTTAATATAGAACAGACACAACATCCAGCCCCCAGTCATTAATTCCTCACTGTGAAAGGGGAAACCCACATTTCACCAATAATACTTTTTTCAGCCATGATAGGAATCGAACCCGGGACCCTTAGCTCAGTAGATAAACACACTATTGATTGAGCTAAGCTGTCTGACCCTAAATTAATGTCGTTTTTTTTTCTGACGGACACTAACCTCCTTTCCTCGTTCTCTTACCTCCCAACCAACAGGCGACATTCAAGAAAAGGATGATAATAAGATATTCTACCCCCTCCTGATCGCTCAGTCCCGCCATCGTACGAGCGTTTTCTAGCTGTGAGATATGGAATTAGATTTTAAATTTCAACCAACCGCTTGGAATTTTGTCCATTTGCTACCGTGTTCTTTGAGTAAAGAACGAGCTAAGTAGTGCAACCCGGATTTCTCGTACTCCCACGGAAATATCTTCCTTCACACATCCGTTTATTTATATGTACTAGGGGTATTTAGAGTCCACGTTCTGAACAGAATGGTTATATCAATACACATCCTTTAAACTAACTTAATCTTAGCACGTACACAGCACTCATCTAATGGCCGTCGATTCACAAATGTGAAAGGAAAGACCAGAAATTTTCCTTCCATGCTTAGAATTGAACCCGGAACTCTTAGTTTAATAGACAGATGCACTACATATTGGGCTATGATGTCGGACTTATAACTTTTAAACCAAGGGTAGATACTTCGAGAGATGTTTGGTGACCTTCTAAACCACAACGCATGACTGATCTTGACCACGTTTCCGAACCATATAATCGCTGTCGCTCGTGGCCAACTTTTTGTTGTTGTTGTTGTCGTTTATTAAACACAAAGGTTTATTAATTACTTAATATATAAGATAGTATTGGAAAAGGTACGTTAGATGAAGTCTACCCCTCCTCTTAGCGTGGAGAGAGCATGGGGAAAACAACTGTAATAAATCACATGCCGAAGACCACTATCCCAGTTGATTCAACCGAGACTTGAACCTACTCCTTCAAAGGCAATACGGAATATTGCGAGCCCGATGCCTTAAACCATTTTATCACTAGTGTGAATTTCCATCACGTTAAGGTAGTAGCTAGAATAATTATCTAGCACTGTATTTGTATTAGGGTTCTTACCGCCATCTCTACAAAGGTGGAACCTATTAATAAACTTAGTAGCACACAGTAGCAAGAGGAATATATTATGTAGATGCACTGACATTTCTCGAGACGTGTTTTTATGAACTATCACTTACGTCTTAGAACATTAAAATTACAATCATACGCTTCAGTGGCTGAATGGTCTAAGCCCAGTGGTTCCCATCCTTTTTTCAGCTCGGCCTCCTTTTGTAGATATAACCAAAACATGTGATAATTTCCGTTTGTTGTATTCTTCTTGTAAAAGTCCACTCTCGTAATTTAATGTTCATAATATTAGTGTAAAAATACTATGAAGGCTCCAGCATGTATTTTTTCTGGTGCAAGTACTTCCTTATCTAAAAATTTTGGGAATCTCTGTCTTAGGGGGAGGGTAGAAAGTAGAGTTGGGGGATGAATTCGAGGTTTTCGAGCTTAAAAATAAACACGCGCATGCACACTTTTAGCTGGTCACCGAATTTATAACACCCGGTAGGCAGTGTTGCCAATACCGCAAGAAATAATTATCTTGATTATTTTGGAAAAGTGATTTAAACAAAAAAAATATCTTCTAGTTGTATAGGATTTTTAACGTTACTTCTGAATTGTTCCACGCCCCCCCCCCCTCTCCAAAGTTGGGAACCACTAGTCTAATTCGTCACACTCGTGTTAAACTGGCTGGCCTGCTGATGACGGGGAGATCGGGGCTCGACTCTCAGTCGGGTCTACTGAGGTTGGGTTTTCCTTAGTGGTTTCCCACTCTCCTGTGGGTAGATTATCTCTAAAATTCTTCCTTCCTTGTCTTTTCCCTATTAGAGTAATAACAACATACAGGTCCTATGCGCATTGCCTGAACCAGCAGTAAGATGCGATGATTAAACAAATAATATCCTTTCTATGAAATGTAGGTTTTATTGTGACCATTCATTGGACCTTTTGTTTTCTACACTCAACCAAACGGAAATAAATTAGGACTGGCTGATATAGGACACAGACATATAATATACCCAGACACTCAACCTCCAGGTTAAAATTGTTGCGCTCCTTTGGGTAGCTTGAGCCCTTCAACACTAGGATCGCTACGTCTAGTCCTATCATCACTCAGCAGTGACACTAGCGAAGCTCAGCGTTGAAGGACTCAAGCTGACAAAAGGAGCGCAGTGAAACTCCCGTAGGGTTGAGTATCTGTTTCTTACCTGTTTGTGGTCTAGGATGATATCATCCACTACAGCCGGATGGTCATTTAAAAATATTTACATTGTCGAGGGCTCAGTGAAATGTGGGTTTGCTATCTTTAAATTATTGAATCTAGTACTAGGGCTGCCACCCATCATATATAACGGGATCATCCTGTATTGAAATTAGTTGTCCCTAGGCAAAGAGGTTGGGAACGTATTTAAATAACAATTATAATATAATATTTAACTTCACCGATCGCATTCAGATTATATTTTTATACGCTGAAAAGGAGCATTTAGACCAAAAATTACATCTCCAAATGAGTTTTTTTGTACAATCCTACTCCCTCCAAAATATGTTATAGTATTTACGCCACGGCCCACATACCTTGTTGTAGACATTTTACCACTCATCTACGGAAAAGTAGCTTCCCAATATTGGTCAAGACTCCTCATCTGAATAAGGCTATCAAAGTGGAACAATCTGTCAGTCTTTGGCTTGTCTGGTTTGCCTGCGTCAAGTCGGGATTAAAATCCCAATTCTGTTCATGCAGGTATTTCCCCCCCCCCTAGATTAGTTCTCACTCTCACTGCATTAGTGTCAATTTACGGAGAGCCTGGAATGGCAGTAAAAACGTTAAATAGCTTTTCTAAAAGAAAATGCTAGTAAATGTACAAATGTCTAAACGGTTAACTCAGATGAAATTTAAAAATTAGTTCCTTATCTTTAGAAATCACTAGTACAGGGGTTTGACTGAGAGGAACCTCCATTAACCTGTAGTACCACTTTTGAATTTTGAACTTTTTTCTATTCCAAAGTGTTGTATTAGTTTTGTACAGTTTTGTACCCGTAGCCGTTTTGAGTAATTGGCATATCAAAGTGGTGACTCCACGTTAATTCTGTTGTACCACTTTTGAATTTTGAATTTTTTTGGTGCCAACGTTTTTTTTTGTGGTACAAAACGGTACAAAACTAGTACAAAACTTTGGCATAGAAAAAAGTTCAAAATTCTAAAGTGTTACTACAGGCTAATGGAGGTCTCAGAGGATGTGTTTGCAGCGTGAAAGGGGGTTACACTATATGATAGGCTTTTCATTCTTTATTTCAAGGTCACTTGTTGGTTGGAAGGGCAAAGAAAAAGAAAGGTAATGGTCGAAAAAACTATGGTTATAGAAAACACTAGCAGTCCTGGTATATAACTATATTCGTTATTAATTTAAAACCTCACACATTGGTGGTCACATGGTCTATATTATATAGAGATTCTTTAGTATGGCTTACCGGTGATGGGAAACTTGGGGTTTGAATTCTGGCAGGGTGTACTAAAGAGTGTTTTATTTAATGGATTCCCACTCTCACTCCTCACAACTGCAGTTGCAAAGTCACGTATACTGACCGGGTCGTCATTTGTTTATATTGCGCCAACGCAAAGAGGTTTCTCTTTTTAAACATGATCTACACGAAACCACGTATTTTATTATTATTACGGATGTAGAACGGGCAAATACCTCTCCCTCTTGTCTCCTGTTCTCCTAATACCATGCTAGTCCCGACCATATTTCATTAATATTATCGCGGTAAATAACAAATAGCGCGCGCGCGCGTCCTCTACGTAGGCATGCGCACAAATAATTAATGTGTGTTTGGTTATTTGTACCGTCTAGTGACAGAGCTGACTATTAGTTGCTTAGCTTGGTGGAACCGAAACAAACCTATATTGTTGTTGAGGTGAGACATGAAAGAGAATAACAGCTTACAGCTATGTTGTGGAGTCACGACTGAGCCCGCGGTCTCTTATTTGTTGTAAAAAAAACCATGATTTTGTAGTCTAATTATTATTTATTATTATTTAGCACCACGTCTTACTACCCGTTCGGGTTATATGCTTTAAGTACTAATTACGCTAATGAATTATGAATTGGGAAGGTTGAATTAGAGGTAGTGAGCCCGCATTTGCGTGGAGGAAGAGTGGAAAACCATTTAAGAAAAACCACCCCCAGTTCACCCGAACGAGATTCAAACCTCGATCTCCCCGTACTCAGCAGTCGAGCTCAACACGACTAGCGCGTTAGCCAACTACGCCACCGAGGCGGGTTGTAGTCTAATTGATTATGCATTGTGACAGTAAGGAAGAGGTAAAGCTTGAGAAATATGTGTTTATATGATAGTAGCGAACCACGTGTCATACCAAAACGAAATAAAAATACCTTTCTGCTTTCTCTTTTCTACTCCCACTACAGTATGTTCACCATAGCTTTTTACCTGAATGACGGTTGAAATATCATATGTTTAGGATTTGGTTTGCCAAAACATGTACAAGATCATTGTTTAGTTATAAATTATAAATGTTTTAATGACATGTTATATTTTACATTTAAAATATCGCAAACTGTTTTCTCACACTATTTAATTACTCTTAATACATTTCTATTATCCAATCCGAAACAATATTTTAAACATAATTAAAAGTACTTATTATTTATTTTGGGATGTTATCGATAGTGTGTAATATAGTGCCTACATTACTATTTTTAATACTGATATTGTATTTACTTGTAAAAGAGAAAATACTTGTCTTTTTTTTTAAATATATAATAAATTATGTTATGATTATTTTATCATATTTCGAAATATTTAACTAAATAAAACGATAAATAAGCTTTGTTCCCCCCTCCCCCTGATAAATATAAATAATATTGTCCTAAATTACTGTAGTTAGCTATCACATTCCTACATGATCTGTTTTCATAACAGCTATCCAAAGTGACATGTCTTGGCGTAGGGATACATAATTTGGTCTGGTAGCTTTTCAAAGCTATCAAGCTGTCAGTCAGCACCAAAGAAGCCATGGGGCTACTGTACCTTTCCTTGAAGAACCTTTTAGATACCTGCTACACCATTGGGCACGAGTACAAAGGCGCTATTCCACTCCCAGTCTCATCTGGTTAAAAGGAAAACAGTATGGTCGTGGTTTGAATTCCGGCCGGATAATCTAAGGTTTTTTCCTAGGTAGTTCACCACTCTTCCTTCACGCCACTGCTGGGTATATTTCTTCTGATTTCTACCTTCGTTCGTTCTTAACTTATTAATATTATAGGAAAATTCTGGTCGAGTACAGCTAGTTAGACCACAAAAAACATTTTTAGGTAATATTTTAAAAAAAAACTTCACTAACCAAAGCTCACCACAATATTTAACTTCCAGCTGTCTAAATTGAGAGCATCCTTCAAGCGTGATATCAGTAGTACACATTTCATGACGCAAATGAATAAACAGTAATTTTGGTAACTGTCAAAATAAGTTATTTATATGGCAATCCAACCATTGTTAGGTTTTATAGTGCCATAGTTAGTGTAAGCCACCTTTACTTAGTTTTACAGGGTGATATGAGCTCCGTAGCGCATCCTTAACACTTCTTTATGATGTCGACTGTCAAAAACAAGCCTCCAGGCTTGCGTGAGCGTTCACAAAGAATTGTTCAAATATATTTCGGTTACTTCAAAGCAAGCTTTCCCCAAATAAAATTAATAATCCTCTAGACTAATTAATTGTTTAGTAAAAACTAAGTACATATAAGCAAACAAGACTTATCCTCTTGAAAACGTTACCAGATACTGCACGATTTTGTACGTGGATATTTTAAGTTTGTACAATATAGTTAGGCTATTTTAATAGCACGCGGACTAAACTCAAGGTTCGTCTAGTTTGGTTTTCCACTGACGGGAAAGTCAAGCCTCGAATCCCATTTGGCGGTGCTCAGGGTGTTTTTTATTCAACGTTTTCCTTCTTGGCCTCCCCGCAAATGTGGGTATATTTTAAAATAATTTTAAGCGTCCTCATCCTTATTTTATTAGTATAATTAAAAGGCATTCGCCCGGATGGGTATTAAGATGCGGTGAGACGAAAAAATACACTTAAGTCTATGCTTTAGGAATTACGAAGGTAAAGTGTAGATGAAGCGTATCTTCATTCACGTGGTTGTGGGATAGAAAACCACTTAGGAAAAACCACCTTTTGTACACCCGGCTGGGATAAGAACCCAGACAATTCACATAAACAGAAACACGGATTATATGAGTATTAAATTTAATTTGCGTGACCATCGATGTAGGTAAAAAAAGTACTAACGATTATAAAATATTTCTACACCACTCAAGAACGTATTCCCAAAAAATTGGCCACCAATTCTTGTTTTCTTATCGATTGTGTGACTTTCTTTAACAAAGTGTACCATTTCCTCTTCATTGTTGGATTTTCTGTGACTCTGAGGACTTAATGCGCAGACTAGCGCAGTAACATTTTCCCACCAGGGTTGACTTCTGGGAATAGTTGCATTGACAAATTCCACCTCGAGTCCAGGGGCTTCCAAAATGCGTCCTCCGGATAATCTACATCAAACTTCTTGTGTGCAGCAAGTCACAATTTTTATTTTTTACCCTATATAATTAAGAGATAATGTCAAGTCTTTAGCTCAGCCGGTAGAGCGTCTACTTTTTGAGTTTACGGTCCTTGGTTTGATTCCCAGCATGCCCGAATCATTGATTAAATTGAGGATTACTCTGAACTAACGTCTCTATTATCACTTCATTTAAATACCCTATATAAAATAAAGATATTTTTAACAAGTCCAAGTATTATAATATTTTTTACTTAGGCCTATGAACAAAATATTTTAATAGCTTACCTTTAAAAAAAAGGTTTAGTTATATTGTACTTAGTTTAAATAAGTAAAACTATTCGTTATTTCCAGGCGAAAAAGCGTTCAATAAATACAAAAATTACAAGAGCTTATAATATTTGCTTGAATCCAAAAATGTGTATATGTTTGTGATCAAATGTTTAGTTTTAAAATCGACACGTCATCCTTAAATTTTGGGAGCCCCTGTTGCAGTAGTATAACCTTAGCAAGAGCCTTTTATTATCTACCAATGTTTAAAGAAAATGTACCCGGAATTTATGTGGAGGGAAAGGGAGAAACGGTTTGGGTAAAACCGCCACGAGTACACCCAAAAGGAATTTTAACTAACCCCTGCCTCCGCCGTCATCGGCGAACCAAACAAGTCGAGCATGACGTCTTTGTCCACGTACCCACTCACCGATGTGAGTACCGTGGGTTTTAATATCCTGAATTAAGTGCTAAATTATATATTTTTCTATCTCATGACGAGTTCAGTCGCCCAGTCTAATTGTCGTCCTCGTTGCTGGCACTTGTGGCGATATTTCAAACACTGTATCTTAAACTACTAACCTACATCCGTGGCGAAGATGCTATCTATCACTTCTTCTTCGTGCGCTTTCTGGCTCTCGTAGCCTTCTCGAGCCTCGACCGAGACTCGACTATCATTACCACCAACATCAAAACATCACATATTAGCTTCTATATAAACACATTTATAACATAGCAGTTAGTGGTTTTTTTTATCGCCGCGTCTTACTACCTTTTCAGGTTATCCGCATGTATGATAATTAATCTAATATTGTAGAGATGAGGAAGGAATCATTTTAGAGGTATTAAACTCGCATTTGTGTGGAAGGAGAGTGAGAAACAATTTAGGAAAAACCACCCCCAGTAGACCCAAATTGGATTTGAACCCTGATCTCCCCATATTCAAAATAAGAGTGACGCCTAAGACCATTCGGCCACTGGAGCGGGTTGCTATAAAACAAAACTATCGTACTCTACAAGTTGGCTGACATTAAGTTAGTTAAGCGAACGTATAGTTGATCGACAGCTCACATCAGCGATCACGCGTACTAATCGTCAAACTAGTATATTCTGTTTTCCATTGACCGTAAGGTCGGGGCTAGCAACCTGGCCGAGTGTATTGAGGGAGTTTTTTGTTTTTTTTTCTCAAAGAGAAAGAAAAGGGGTTGCTGGTTGACAGCATTGGT
Source organism: Timema douglasi (assembly GCA_901482245.1). NCBI lineage: Eukaryota > Metazoa > Arthropoda > Insecta > Phasmatodea > Timematidae > Timema > Timema douglasi. The sequence continues at coordinate 19,943 of CABEEJ010000761.1, forward strand.
GAAGCCAGGGGTGTGTGTGGGGTGCAGCTGCACCCCCAATGCCACTGAGAGTTTATTTTATAAATATACCATAAAGGAAATTTTGAACCTGAAAATACCTGTGTTGGTAGCAATGCGAAGCTGCGTCACGTGAGTATGTAACTTGTATGTAAGTCCATGCGTCGTGTGGGAATAATGTTTGTACTTGATGGCCAGACTTCACACAGGAAGAGCGAATCATGGTGATTTAATTCAATTCACTGGCTTTAAATGTTTACAAAAAAAAGAAGCAAAATGCATCCTTAATTAAATAAAAATCTTCATTAAAAAATGGGCGTTATGTGGGAAAATAAAGTAACTTTGTGTTTTGACGGTGTTTTTACCATGGTGGGTGATTGCAAGCAAGATCGTAGCCAGCCGATAATTTCAGGGGGAGGGAGGGGGTGACGGGCACATTCCCCAGTTGCCAGGGGCTAGAAAAAATTCTAAAGGATAAACAGTTATAGAAGCTATCTGAAGTGGTTTTTTTACGGCAACATAACCCCCTAACTGCCGGAGGTTAGGACAAATTCTAAATTTTAAATACCTATAGAAGCTCTCTGAAGTGTTTTTTTTATGGTGACATAACCCCCTAACTGCCGGAGGCTAGGACACATTCTAAATATTAAACACCTCTACAAGCTATCTGAAGTTTTTTATGGTAACACAGCCCCCTAATTTGTACCTGTACCTTAAATTTGATATGGTTTTAACCGTAAATAAAGCCATATATATTTTGTTCCTAAAATTTTAGGCGAGGGGTTGAACTGAGTTGGCTGAAGCCTAACTTGGTCAGTACTTATGCACCACGCAAAAATAACTCCTTGGTTTTATGTTTTTTCCCCCCTCATCATTCGGCTTATTTATAATCTTATTGAAAGCAGCCCAAACTGACACAGTGTGTTTAAGGATCTGGTTAAAGCAACTGATTCCAAACTGAAAACGTTAAAGTCATCGTCAGACACAAGGTGGGCCTGCCGTGTTGAGGCTGTTCGTTATTTGTCACAGGTAGTTAGTTATTGAAGTAATAAAAAAAGACTGTAGAAGTAGAAAATACAGCTGACGCTAAAGTAAGAGGCACAGGCAAAGGGATATTTCTGGAAATACATAGTTTAACTTTACAGTGAGTTTAGAAATAAAGGAGCTAATAACCTTCAATAATAACCATAGATCTTCGTGAGGCCATAGGTTAGATATAAAGCTTGTTTGAAGCTTTAGTTGAAATGCAACGGATGAACAAATCTTTGAGATAAAGTATTCTACAGATTAAGGCTTGTGCAGAAAAAAAATTCATTTCAATATCAGAAACAAGAAAAAGACAAGTCATTTTATTTTTGGATGAAAGTCCTGACACAGCTATTACTAACACTACCAAGAAAGACGAAACCAAGCTCTCCATTTACTACCTTGTTTTATACTCTCTCTTATAAGGCTTGAACTTAAGGTTTTCACAGGAAACAAAACAGGTAATCAGCAGTGTAGCGAAAATAACTAAACTCAAACTTGATGGATGCACAGCAAATGGCATCCAGCTCTTGAGTAATAACTTCATTTTAAATACTTCGGATTTGGTAGATGAAATTAGTCTTTTGAGAACTAAGTGGGTGCAAACCTCCCACCCACCAATGTGCATATCTGGCTTAAGATTATTATTATTAATATTAGCACCGCTTCTTACTACCCGTTCGGGTTATACGCACTTACGCTAATGTGTAATGGTAGGGTGATTGCGAGACGAAATGGAGGACCTACAGTTTAACGTGGAATCCGAACCATGGTGGAGGCCTGGCATTCCCCACATTCACAAGTTGTGATTAATACACGTCTTGTCAGAGGAGAAGGAAGGGTTTGGCAATCTGGCTTAAGAGGTTGGCAGAGTTCGACAGGGGGAAGACTTACAGAAGTTTTGCTTGTCTCCCCAGATAGTTTTCAGTCAGTCATCCCAGTTACGATCGACTCGTGTGAGAGGAGTTTCTCAAAAATGATCAATTCACAATCAAAACTGCGTTTGACAATGAGGCAAGCCAGACTTAATTCTCTGATGGTCCCATTTATTGAGCAGGACTTGATTATGAAAACAAAATTGAAGATGTTATTGATGACTTTAAAAAGAAGGCACCTTTTTTCAGGAGAATGGCACTGTAAACGCTACACTATTTTACTTTACTAATTACGGTTTATATAATAAGTTTATTGTTGAAGGAACTTCTTAAACTCATCAATAAAATTATCAATTTTGATTTTCTTACAATAAAAATATATAGTTTTTGTGATTTAAAAAAAATGAAGCAAGGTTTTCTTTTAAAAAAAACTATAGGTAAAATTAGAGCAATATGTCTTAATTTTTCTGTCATACGGACTCTTAGGCCATTAGTCAAATATAAAAGAAATGGGAGGAAAACAAGTTAGCAGACCATTAATAAAAAAATAAACCATGAACAGGGCAAGTATATTAGTGAATGTGAGGAATGTCAGGCCTCCACCGTGGTTCGGATTCCACGTTAAACTGTAGGTCCTTCATTTCATATCACAATCACCCTACCATGACACATTAGCGTAAGTGCGTACAACCCGAACGGGTAGTAAGACGCGGTGCTAATAATAATAATAATAATAATAATAATAATAATAATAATAATAATAGTAATAATAATACGTATATTAGATTAATTTGAGAGGGGGTGTTAAGATACTTCCTGGACTCCGAGGCTAGATGATGTCTATTTTTTATTGATATAGCCTTATCATTTTTTAGACCGCACCCCCATTGCCAGAATACGCTTATGACTGACAGTAGTTTAGTTGGCTGGCATTAAGCTAGTTGAATGAACTGATAATTGGCTGGCAGTAAACTAGTTGAATGAATTGATGCTGAAACTTGCAAAGAATACAAGAAAGAATCCGAGGAAAAAAACAACACTTTGACTTTAAATTAGTATTGGTCAAATCGTCGCGGTCGAATCATTCTTGCTCTATTTTTTAAATCTCTGTCTCTGTCTCTCTCGCTCTCTCTCTAGCCTGTCACTCTAAACTATTAATTCAATACTACTCTAAATCTCTCAGACTTACATTTGTTTTGAGTATTTAACCTGCACTTTCTTTACAATGGTTTTAGCAACAAACCACAAACAAACCAGGTTAGTCGAGGATAGTACGCCTAATACTACACACAGAGCCATAAACGCCTGGAGATAGCACGCCTAATAGCACATATCTAGCCATAAACATTTGGATATTTATTTATTGAGTAGAAGAACGAATCCGTATACAGATAGTAGGCTAAATATCTTGGTTTGCACCACCCAAAATAGAACAAAGGTCTGATAAACTTGTGGCCAATCACTCTAACACCCAGTCACGGTAACACATATATAAATTATATAAACATTAGATATGATTGTAGGCCTATATTTAATTTCACCACATCTTAGTATTCACGTTATACGCATTCATTAATTACGCTAATGAACAAGAACAAGTAAGGTATAATTTAGAGGAAATTTACCCGCACTTACGTGGAAGAAAAGTGGGAAACCATTCAATAAAGAAACACCCTCAGCACTTCCAGTTAGAACTCGAACCCCAATCTCCCAGTCACCAGGAATCCAGTCTAACGCGAGAGTGACGCATTAAATCTTACTACCACTGATCCGAGTAGCATTATATTGAAAGGAGTTATCTTTAAAATAAAATACAGACAAGCATTCGTGAAATACATCGGCCATTCAATACTAGGAAATAAAAATGAGCCTGCCAAGAAATTACGTATAGGCCCATAAGGAGAGAGAGACCGTAAAAAAGGGAAGCTGGCATTCAAACCCACCAATTTCCCAATTAATTGTTACTTAATGTATGTATTTTTTGGCTTAAAAAAAAAGTCCTTTTAAGTTGTCACACTCACAACTGACAAGCCAGTTGGATTCCGTCCGCGTCCGAATGATTTGTGGGCATATGTGCGTGCTCACTCGTAAGCATACTCTTGGCAGTTTCCGTGATATTCATTATGCCGAGGGTTGAACAAGTTTGTGGGTTTAAGGGGGTAGGAGGGACAAATGAATGGCTCTTGAGCACTTCCCCTCCACTACTTCGCCGCTCCCACCCTCTCATTGCTTTGCTCAAATCAACATACTCTCATCTCGAAACTTACCCCCTCCTTCCGCCTTTCAAATGTCAGCTTCAAACATTAGCTTCGAGCCAAAATGTCTTCTTCCCCACCCCACCCCGCACCTCTTCTCTTTCTCCTGTCATCGTCTTTCGCTAGCAGCTGTCTTTTCTCTCGCTTGACACGCCCACTAAAAAAATAATGGAAAGAAAGAGGGAATGAAAAGCAAAGAGGAGTAAGAAAAAACATCTTAGTAGTTACTTCTCTTTGGTACCATGGTCTTGTCATTTTCCAAGCGGGAAAATAATTTCTTGATGGCTATGCCACGTTCCAAATGCCTTTTACTTTGATACGATATTGATTATTTCGTCTACCACACAGCGCTAGTGTATTAAACAACATTGTTTATTTCAACGTTTTCGTCACCTATTCTCTTAACTCGAGGTTGACAGGTAGTTGACAGGTATCTTTTTTTCCTATACATAGCTTATACTTTTTACCTCTTTAGACGTGACTGTTTACATCCCTATCTTTTCTTCTTGGAGAAGTGTTATTACGGACTGTTTCATTTTCATCTTTCACATTTTCGTATCATTCACTAAAGAGGTCGTGTCTTTAAGAAGTTGTTTTGTATTATTTTCTCTTTGTGGTGTGTTTGGCGGCCATTATGGTTCTCGTCATTTTGGTTGTTGTTTGTTTTGATACTGAGACAAGACACTGTGTTGGGCTTGTCTGCTAACATCACGTCCAATGTTGTACGCCCACCACCCCATTCAACCCTCTTGTCCATTGTTTACAGGAGAAAAATAAAGGCTACTATATGATGCGTTTGTTTATTTAGTTCTTGCTAGAAACGGAAATGCTTATCTTGATACTTCCCCCCCCCTCGAATGTTAGTTAATGTTTAGTGTGGTTTTTAACGGGTTTTTTAAATCGAAAATCACCGTTACGGTAAAACAAGTGGTCAACCACGCTTTCTACTGTTGATAGATGGCTTGGGACTTCCACAATCTTAGAGAACCTTAGTTCAATTTCAGGCTGTCGGCTACTGACTAACATAATATTTGCTATTTGCATACGAGTTCGTCCTTCTACCCAACTAGTAAATATCTGGGTAAATAGCTAGGTGTGATGTTAGACAGGTTACCCTAGGTAAGGCTAGAGTTCTGCTGTCCAATCAGTCAATATACAGATGCTAGGGATGGCTCTGTTGTAAAGACGGACTGGACTAGGACAAGCTAGTATATAATTTATGTAGCCTACTGATGAAATAATGGGTGTATTAATAAAATACCCCAATTAAAAGACTACATTAAGTAAAATTACATTTAAAAAATAAAATATTGCTACACTGAGCAAAACAAAAATTAAAATAATCTAACTTCTCCAATCGGCACTGTAACAACCCCATTTTCGACCACCTAGACCTGAGCACGCTATGTCTGACTCATTTGGTCTGGTGGTGGGAGGCTCAACTTTGTAATTTTTGCCGTGTGTGTACTGAGGCTGGGTTCTACTAATTGGTTTCATGCTATCCTTGTGCACCAGTGTGTATATTTTCACTAAATTCCTCATCCCTACGCCATAAGTGTAACACATGTGGCTAGCCTGAATAGGGGGTGGGACGGAGTGCACCCAAAAAAACCTAATTCAATACATGGAGCAATTTTTTAAAAGTTTCTTGTTGTAAAGCGATAGTCTTGCTATAAGATTGCGGTCGACCATGATAGGCCCATATTACAGACGTAGGAAAAAGGTTTCTTAGCCACAGTCATTACTAACCGTCAAACCACTGAAAGATCGATCGGGTTCGCTGCCCCTTAAATATAACGCAGCTGTTGTCCTCAGTCGCCCTTCATAGACCGCAAAATGGGCATCCCTCCTAAGCTTGGTTCATGGTCAACAAATTAGAAAACATGTGCATCGGTGGGCACGTGGTCTAGGGCGTCAATCTCGTTTGATTAGTTTTGATGTCCACAGAGAGGTTGGATTTGAATTCCGGCAGGTAGTACACATTTTTTCTTTTTCCAAAAAGGTTTCCCCATTTTCCCTCCACGCAAATACGGCTACATTTCATATAAATTCTACCTTATTTCTCTCCACCCCATAAATGCAAATATGATAATAGCCCAGATTTGGGGTAAGACATGATGCGCGATATAAAAACACTTAAGAAAAGAATCAACACGTGTTTATCTATGAACCAGTCCACCAAAGGCTGTGTGCGTTGAAGCAGTTATTCAAAACGTTGTTAGAAATTACCATATATTATATTCTTGTATACATACACACGGAAAAAAACCTTTAAACTAATCAGAAGGCAGCTAGTTCCCACTAGTTTAGATATTTGTTTGAAAATTTTATCTTGCGTCTTTCTAAAATTAAATATCTATTTTAATTAACTAAAATAATTCTTAATTCATTTTATTTTTTAAGTATCTCAAGTGCCCGGTGTCACCCGGAAGATTTTTAATTAATTAAAAATAATACACAGAATTTTTAAATTCTGGCTTTGAGGTGCATACTTTCGTGCCCAAGGGCCACTAATTTAAAAAAAATTCAGTCCTTTGCGTGTAGTAGATGTTGCGCAACGCTCATAACAGACAGACAAACTTTTCATTTTATGAATATAGATGTTTTAATATTACCAACAAAGTGACTTGATGCTTTTAAAGTCCAAGCATTCATCGTCACAGGATTCTACTACCGGCATTTATGATTTGACTGGACGTGTCGTGTTAAATCTCAATTGTGAATCATTAAATATAGAAACATACTTAACGTGTAACGTGCATATAGCACACTCACGCGTATCGACTCTAATTTTTTTGATTGTGAACTAAGCTTTAATGCTTCTTAACATCCACCATATTTTATTAGGACAGAAGTAATGCGTCAAGGTGGATAGCCAGCCAGCCTTCTTTGTCAGAGTAGTAAATGGAACGAATCATTCAAGGCGTGGAACGAATACCAGAGCGAGGGGAATATGGTACCAATTTGCGTTTCTTATTGTGTGTTAAGACTGTGTATACTTTGGTGTAACAATAGTGGCATTGAAGTTGATCATTGGCCTGTAAAGAACACTACTCTAGGTCTTTTTTTAAAAATAAATAATGTCAATGAGTACATGCAATCGGTTTCAATGATATTTGGACCTCTACATTCTTTACAGAATATTATAATGAAATCCGCACGTGTGGTTACGTGTAAACAAAGTATTGGTCTCGTATTTGTCTGGGTTTGCTTATGACAAGGAAGTCGGTATTCGAATCCCGGGCCGGTGTTATTTTTTTGTTTAGTCAAAAGGTATATTACTCTCCCTCCAGGCAAATGTGGGTGCATTTTAATTTATACATTTATGAAATATTAATTTTTTAAAAGAGAATACCCGAGTCTGTGGGCATGTGGTAAAAGGCGTCATTCTCATCTGTTTGGGTTTGCTGTTGACTGGGGAATTCAGGGTTTGAATTTCAGCTGGAGGTACTCTGGGGAGTTTTTCTTATATGGTTACCCACTATCTCCATACAAATGTGGGTATATTTCTTAAACATTATACCCTCCTCCCCCACCCTGGTAGTATAAATATACAGATAGCTGGGATGGGCGGTAGGGCATGGAGCACGGGAAAGGCATATAGCCGGCTTATGATCCAAAGTTCCTTCAATACTGTACATTGATGATGTATTGAATTCAATATCAATTTATTCTGCGCTACTTTTAATAAACGATTCTGATGACGCAGGTCGTTCTCCCCTATCTCATTCTCTTCCCCGCCCTCCCCGGTCTCATCGCATTACTCAAAAAGTGGAAAAGGGGGGGGGGGGCCTTCAGCAAATAAATTATTATTGCAACGAGAGATTTCGGCTCTATTAATATTAATGTCATAAGCTATCGCGGCCGAATCACGGGCTAGCACAAGAGAGTTTACGATATTCCAACCAGCTTCTAGTAGTTAGTGCGTCTGCCCGGTGAGTTCAAGAGCCCGGGTTCGATTCCCAATAGCGTAAATAAATGTATTTTCGGTTAAATTGGTGGCTCTCTTTTCACAGTAATAAGCGCACAACAAGACTAGATGAGCTTGACGTTTCATCTGCGTTGCCACTGGTGCGGGTTGGTTGGCGTCATCAGTCCTTCCCTTAATTTTTTTAAAAACTGTTTCCAGCTGTGATCACGCTATCTAAGACGTCTGAATCATTGTATACTGGATTGGTGGTTATGGAGAGATTTAGTTTTGAATCCCTACTGGTGTGTTCTCACATATCTCATATGGCTTATCAATCTGATTTTTCCCATGCTCACTCAACTCTAATATGGATGAGCTTCCTCTAAATACTCTCCTCCTCCATACCCCTTGGATTAAATATCTAATAGCCCTTGTGTGTTAAACGTACTTATAGTAACTTGTGTATATTTTTTCTAAAACGACATTTCCCTGCCCCGCAAAGTTTCACTTCAAAGTGAGTCTCAAGTGAATTAAATGCCAACTCATCTTGTTTGTATGATCGGTGACGCAAAGATCTGCACTTGAACTTCGTACGGGTAATCTAAGGGTTGTTTTAGCTAAAGAGTTTCTCACCCTCTCTCTCTTTCTCTCCACGCAAACACCAGGTACAGTTCCTTTAAACCCTACCTTCCTCATCCCTACCCCACTAGAGTAATTAAATGCGTATAGCTCTACTGGGAGTGAGACAAGGAGGAAATAAACCTTCACTGTGGGCGTGACTTTCAAGGTTATTGAACAAGACTGTTAATAAGAGAAGCGTATAACCCGAACGTAAAGTAAACCGAGGTGTTAAAAATAATGTTAATCAGAGAGGAGAAGGGATGATTGGTAGGAATAAGGGGAGGGTAGAAGGGTGAGGGTTAATCTACTTTGTCCTAGAACCTGACATATATTCCGCATCTGTTATGATCTTTCAAGATGTCGTGAGAATGACAATTTTTATTTTCCTCAGGCCTCAAGTTTAGGAGCTTGGTAGGGAAGAATGTGCTTTCTTCTTCCTGTCATCCTACCATTTATACCCCCCTCCCAAAATTTATTTTTCTTCCGACCAAATATTTGGGCCTTCCATTCCAAGTTTTTTCATACACCCTCCGAACCATTTTTCCTTCTTGTAGCATTTATATCACGTGGACTATGAGTATAACACCTGTCCTCGTGACCAGTTGTAACGGACACATGTAAGATTATTCTCATGATGATTTGACTATTAGGTTCGTAAAGTGATCTTACTATAATATCAGCATATACAGGCGATCTATGGTATAAATAATAAACTAAAATAATCTAGTACGCTTTCCAAATATCGAACTAATGATCATCGAACAATAAGATGTCTTCAATCAGTGAGCCGCAGAGTCTGGTTTATAGTGACGTAGTGTAGTGTACACAATGGCTAATTGTGTGTGTGTGTGTGTGTGTGTGTGTGTCATTTCCAGTGGAACAGCTGGTACTCGTCCCAGATAGCACAACGGCATTCACCTCCTAGGAATACCCCCTGCTTCTAGCTTTCATAAAAAAAAAACTAAATTGAAAACTTACAGCCAGTCAAAAGAGATTTAGCGAATATATTTTTTATGAACTGTCAAAGAGGGAAAGAGAAGAAAAACACACGTGACCGAGTGATCTCACGTATTAAGGAGGCCTCTTTCCTGAAAGTAGTAATCCTAATGCTTATAGGTTATATGCATTTTCTATGGGACCTGCAGTTTTGACGCTTCAGAACGACAACAAAACCAAAATCTCAAATAGTTTAGAAAGTTGTGACTGTATTTGTTTAAGGAAGGTTGGATATACTGTAGTTTCCTATAGAATTCAAATCACCTTAGCTTAATCATAGATCTGCGGTAATTTACCTAAAACGTCGGTGAAAATGAGAACAATTTACTTAGCACGTGCATTTTTTAGTTTGTTCAATTCAAAAAATATTGATATATTTAAACTTCATTTTAGGGTCAGCCACAATATTTTGAAAAAAAACGTAAAACCTTTTAAATATTGAGAGACAGCTGGACCTTTGCAAAGAACTTCAACGCTCCAGAATGTTGATTTACCAATGACCGCATCATGTTCGTTCCGTATCAGTGATTAGATTAATAGTGTACAAGCGAGTCTTGAATTATTTTTAACAGTTTATTTTGTTGTAAAAACATGTATTCTATTGATTGATTAACTTTTGTTTTGTAATGAATATTGTTGTGAACATTGCGTGACTTTTTAATCTATATAAAAACTACTTAAACGTATTTAATGAGGTTTATTGAGGCTTTAATGATAAATTGTTAAATATTGTATGATAATTATTTACTTAATCACTTATTGACATTATGAACTCGTAAGTTGATTACCACATTTACAAAAAAGTACGCCACTTATCCCTATCTTGAGCTGACTATCCAGTCCACCTTATTACACCCAATCTCTTTCAGGTCCATTATAATGTTATCCTCCAATCTCCGTCGAGGTCTTCCAGTCCAAACCTGGATCACGGTTCCAGTTGCTTCCTCAATGAAAATATTAACCAAGGTTCCTAACATTTTTTTTTCATGGCCCAACATACGATAATGTTCATGTCGGCAAAAGCACGGATATCACTGACATGGAATGGATACGTCACGGTCATGTGTAAATTAACCAACCCTAAGACACTCGTTGCGCTTGGCAGCCATCGACGGAGAAGGTCAGGGTTTGAATCCCAGATGAGTGTCCTTGAGGTATCCCCCCCCGCAAATGGTTTACCCAATCTCTATCCATGCTGACGCGACTGCATTTCATATAAACTTTCCTCCTCCTACCTCTTAGATTAACTTGTGTGTTAAACATGCTAATTAAAAATAAAGGCCAACTAGAATGACCTTGTATCCAATGTTGAACACAATTTAAATATCTTAATAAAGGTATAAATAGTTTTTTTTTAGACAAGGTCGTAGTCACAAGCCTCTGCACCCTCTCGACATATGGCCCGTCCTAAAAACGTTGACCACAGATGACGTACAACTATTGAGATCACGAGCAATGGGTCATAGACGATCTTTGACCTTTGACAAATAAAACAATTCCTTGAGATAATTTTTGTAGTTAATCAACAAACTGAACTGTAGATTGGGCACTAGCAGGCCTAGCTCTACAAGGTCAGGGTTCGACTCTCTATCCCCTTCTTGTAGCGCGTCTTAACTCCCTGTCCGAAATATTATTGCACACCTGTAGGGGGAAAGAGGTGGAAGGTAGAATTTAGAATAAATTTAGGTTCACCTGAAAGATAAGTAAACTATTTGATTAAAAAAACCCATTTAAACCCGCTTGGTAGCCACATGGTCTAAGGCGCTACTCTTGTCATAGACTTGGCTGCCAAAGATGTGGGGATCGGGGTTAGATACCGGTCAGGTGTACTGAGAATGGGTTTTCCTAAATTATTGTTTCTCACTCTCTCTCTCCACGCAAATGTGGGTACACTTATTCTAAATTCCACCTTACTCATCCCTAAAACATTGGTGTAATTAGTACATAGTAACCGAACGGGTAGTAAGACGAGGGGCTAAAAAAATAATTTAAGAATACACCTGTCAGCTATTTGAAACCTGACCTCCCTGTCACAGTCAAACCAAGACAAATTTGTCTCCTTTGTTCCTTTGGTCCACCGTTTGCGAGTGTTTGATTATAACCAGATGCAGTTAGTTTTACCGTAGTAATAATCAATATTTTGCCTGTCATTCTCTCTTCATGCACACACACACACACACA
>CABEEJ010000761.1:31849-67480 GCA_901482245.1 Timema douglasi
ACACACACACACACACACACACACACACACACACACACACACACACACACACATTCTCTGACTCTGCTAATTATATGTGAGCAGGGAAGTGACTATACTCTCTTAACACATTAAGACGGGTTCCCTGGCCACTCAGCTATGGGGTTGGGGTGACAGTAGCGGCCATGACATCCAGGTGAAAGCTAGCACAAGTATGTTGACCCGTTGGTCGTGGCAAGCACACACTGAGGTATTGTTATGCTAAGCTGGGGCAGCCGTGACATTGCTAGTCAAGTGACACAAACCTACATTCTAGCAGGCTTTCAGCTACAAACCTCAGTTCTGCTCAAGAGCGTGGTAGGCTAAAGCTTCTATCTAACGCTTGCACCACTATTCTTCGAGTCCTGGCTGGATATGAATGATACAGATCCAAGTAGATCATGGGTCGACGACCCGTTGATTGCGATATTGTGGCAATCAGTCGCTTTTTAAGAAGACTACATCTTCATTAAAAGTCGAGCTTTCAGTCTTTTAAACTCTTACTAACTCGTACTATCAAATAATGAGTGTGACCAAAATAACATTGATCACTCATAGTAATGTTATAAGAAAATTAAATAGTTTAATATGAAAATAGGTTACCTGGTGGTCTAGGGGTAAGGTGTCGGATTTCTGTGCTTGGGGTCCGGAGATCAATCCTTGGTCCCGGCACAGATTTATCTGATTGCCAAACCCTTCCTTCACCTCTGACAAGACGTGTATTAATCACAACTTGTGAAATGTGAGGAATTCAAGCCTCCACCGTGGTTCGTATCCCATGTTAAACTGTAGGTCCTCCATTTCATCTCACAATCACCCTACCACTACACATTCATTAGCGTAAGTGCGTATAACCCGAACAGGTAGTAAAACACGATGCTAATAATAATAATAATAATAATAATAATAATAATAATAATGCATTTTACATTTTATTTTTCTAGAAAGATACATATTAGAGGAAAAATTGAATCTAAGGAATAAATATAATTGGTATAGAATAAATAAAAAGCCTAAGTAGAGTGGAGGAACAATTTATGAACAAAGAATTTTTGATAAATCGATTGAGGCCCAAAAAAAGGTTGCCGACCCCTAATGTAGAGCAATGGACGACTAGTCATTTTTGATCTCTCATTTACGAGTAGATACATTATCGCAATCGTGTGGAAACTTCCTCCCAAGACATGAAGATCAATCTTGACGTCTATTGTGCTCCCGAACCCAAAAAATAAGTGTGTCCACTGTGTGTAAGTGTCAAAACATTGTTTGCATCTTGAAGTAGTTTTTTTATAAAGCACCTACAGCTTAGGCTATTTGGCTTGGATATGAAAATGGCCTGTAGGAGTCTTCCTGCCAGGATGCACTTTATTATTATTATTAGCACCGCGTCTTACTACCCGTTCGGGTTATACGCACTCACGCTAATGTGTAATGGTAGGGTGATTGTGAGATGAAATGGAGGACCTACAGTTTAACGTGGAATCCGAACCACGGTGGAGGCCTGGAATTCCCCACAAGGATGCACTTTAAAAATGTCCGTGGTAGCATAAGTATATCTAGACTAGGAAACAGTAATTTTAAAAAGCAAGTCAAGGTTATCGAGGAACAGATAGTATAATGACTGTGTAAACTCGTCAGAGGAAGAGGGGAAGGGTTATTAGTAGATAAACAAGAGGCCCCACAGACTGAACTGCTCATTTTCTTACCTCGCTTTCTATTTCTTACATGGGTGTCTAAATGTGATAGTGTTTACTGCTTACACTGCTTAGGTGCATCAGGTTACGATAAAACCCACCTCGCAAAATAGATTAGAAGTTACCAAGTTGGCAACTTCGTTAACATAACTTTTTGTCTCAGAGGCGATGTTTTATCGAGTTCAGTTAGCAAAAAATAAATAATAAATCTCAAGCAAGATCGAATCTTCTTCATTACTCACGGCATAAAAACCTGGAGAGGGACTGAAAGGTCAGATCAGAAATTCTAGGAGGTTAAAGCCAGAAGGAGCGATTCAGGCAAAGTGGGTAAAGCGGCTTTAGAAACACGCATAGAGAGCCTCGCTCAGCAAGTTTTAGGAATGAGGGGAAAAGGAGGTGCCCAAGAGTCTTGCGGTCTCGTTTTCAAGCTTAGGAGTAGTATTCGCGGTTCAAAGAGTGAGAGGAGGGGAGTGAAGTTAGGGGGTAGATCAAGGAGGATACATATTGGATAGGAAAGTCCCCTCACGAGGAACCTTACATGACACAAAATATACTAGAACTATATTATGATTTTGGTAGGAAGAACAGTAGTCTGCTAGTTAATAAAGTTACTAAAACAGTTTTAGTACGTCATTATATCAAATCATGTTATCTGTAGCTGCTACTTTTGATATATATTATCAATGCCTATAAAATAACCCTAATATAGTTAAATATAATCAATGTTGGCCGCAAATAAAATGGTTTGGATTTTCTAAACTGTTCTTCCGACACAAATTAGGGTATACCTTCATATATAAATACGTCAATACAAATGTCCCGCACCTTTTATTCTTTGAATTTGTTTAACGGCATCTTATTCCCCTTCTGGGTTATTTAAATTCTAAGCTAATGGGCTTGGTTTGAGGAGAGTAGACTTTTTGAGGAAATATACTCGCATTAGCGTAAGTAAAGCGTGGTACACCGCTTGGTGAAAGAAACACTCTCAGTACACATGGCCGTGATTCGAGACCGGTCTTTACGTCATCAGCAAAGCAAACTTTATGAGCTAAACGTTTAGTTCGCTTACCAAACGATGACGGTCTAAACTCTCTAATTATATCAGCAAAAGATTTACTTACCAACTTATCTTTAGAAAAACACATTGCGTGGTGATTTGTTTTAATTTATTTGAGGTATTTTAACGTGCACTTTTTGAATCAACTTAAGCCGACTAAAATCTAGAACAGGCACAACATCCAGCCCCCAGCCGTTAATACATCATTATGAAAGGGTAAATCCATATTTCGCCAATGATAAAGTTTTTGGCCATATCAAAAATCGAACCCGGGACCTAAGAGCTTAGCAGACAGACACTCTACGAAGCCTAGGTGTCAGACCATCGCACAGTTCCCTGGTCGCTAACGTCAATGGAAAAGAACCACCAATGGGCACGCAGACCAAGCCGTCATTTTTGTATGGTTCTGATTTACCAGTGATAGGAAGGTTGAGGTTTGAATCCCAAACGGGTGTATTGAGGAGTTTTTCCTAAATGGTTTCCGAATCCAAGTTTAAAAAATGCAAATTAAAAAAAAATATTACATGAAACGTAACCGAACATCTATAAGGCATTGTGTGTCGGATGCAACCGGTTATTTTTGTAATCTGTGACGTCAGTCAAGAATCATACGCTGCAGACTTGTTTATCTTAAGACGGAAAAACAATGTTCTTAAGAAAGTTTGTTAAAAGTAGCTACACATTAAATAGTAACATTGGATTTATAAGGTTCGAGCTACCCACTTGCGGTCACGTGGTCTAAGGCGTCAGGTTCACAAACTCTAGAATTGACAGGGAGTTTTAGGTTCCCCTCTCAGCCGAGTGTACTGAAGAGTTGTTTTCTTCATGTGACTTTTCACTTCGGGTTTTCTTATTCTCTCTCCACTCGAATATGGGTGCATTTAAACTAAGTTACCCACTCAAGTCCGGCAAAAAATGGGTTTTATTAATTTAACTTTTAAATTTTAACCTTTAACACTTAACAGCTCAAGTATCAGATAAGGAAGATTGAATTTGACTCATTTTTTTAGGGAGTCCCTCTCCAGTACTATATCTTCCAAGGATTGAACGCAGCATGGAAGTTAAAAGGGAGGTATGAAGAGGCAGAGGACGAGAATGGAGAAAGGAAAAGCGATGGATACGTGGACATCACAAAGCATACACCTAACTCTGGCGTTGGGGCTGGTAGGGAAGGGAGTGGGTGGAATAAGGGGTTTTAGAAAGAGAGAGAAGAGAGTTTTTTTAATTAAAAAAACAACATTTCCTCGATGTTCCTGTGTGAAACCCTTTTCCCCATTAGTGTTTTGTTAACTTTCACGCTCTTCTCCATGTGTGTGTTTTAGCTCAGATCCCAGCTCAATTGTTTGTCTGTTATCAAGTGCACACGTACTGTATTCAACAATGCAATTAAATGTCAAAAGAAGTGTTTAAAAACATTAGTGAACAAGAGAAAGAGAGTTCAACAGAAGGGTCCAATTACGCCTCTCTAACCCGGATAATTGCAAGCGTACTCTTCTAGTGACTCAAATAGTCACTGGTGGGGTTAAATACATAACATATCTTCCACGCGATAAAGTCAAACACACTATCCACGAAACTAGTCTACCCTGATACCCAGCCATTGGTAGTAAAGTAAAACTGTTGAATGTACAGTATCTACTCAAAGAACACGGTAGAAAATGGACACAAGTATGTATGATTAATTTTAATTTAATTCCATAACTTCCTGCTAGAAAGCGCCAGTACAATGGGGGGGATTGGGGGGGGANTATCTACTTTGATTGGAGAAAACACCAGCGACCCTGCTGGAGGGATGGTAATAATTAATTTTAAAAGATCAGTTTTTGTCACTGGACCAAAAACTTCTTAGTTTATAATATGTACGCCTACATTCAACGGTGATGTCACTAAGCACTTTTTTTTTAAAGTAGGGCTGAGGGCCACCTTTCTCACCACTTTCAGAAGGTAATATGTTAGGTGACATCACATATGAATATCACCTGCTTCGGTGGCCGCATGGTCTAAGACTTCACTCTCCCGATAGACTAGACTGCCGATGACACGGAGACCGGAGTTTGAATCCCTGTTAGGTTTACTTAGGGTGGTTTTTCCTAAATTCTCCCTCGCTCTCTCTCCGCGCAAATGCGGGTAATTTACCTCCAAAATGCTTCCTTCCTCATGTCTACCCCATTTGAGAAGTTAGTACATATGCATATAACCTAAATAGCTGTGATAAAAAACAAATTTTATTAAGATCATGAGCTAACAGATAACACAGTCACCTTCGACTCGGTATTTGGCTTAATTCTGCCTATTTTATTATTCCATCTTTGCTTTTCGTTGTACCACAGCAATTTGAGTTGCATGGTATGATATGAAATTATATGATACACTAAAAAGCATAAATAATAGCTTCAGCTATTTGATTCTTTTATTTAAATTAGTTGAAAAATTACACCTGAATACGGGAATTCAACCCGGGACCTTTGGCTTACTACGCCAATTCTCTACCACTGAGCTATCCAGTATTCGTCCCTTGTTAAATTCGCCCCTTGCCCAATATTGTATTGTATACTGGGCAGCATAACAGCCCTACCGAGCCGCAGATGGCTGTTCTAGCTGATAGCAAGAGATATTAATTGATCGCTTGTATGTAGCTGACGATTTCCACACATCTATCACAGACTCAGCCTTAAACTATGAGTGAAGAATTACCCCGACAATGGGACGAATCCTGGATAGCTCAGTGCCAGATTAATCACGTGCAAAGTCAAAAGTCCCGGGTTCATTTCGATCCGTACGCAGGAGTCTTTTTTCAACGAACTTATATTAATTTAGAATAATTCATATTACCACTCATAAAAACATTTCAAAACTTTTCATTTTTAAAAACTAAGTAAAGTATTATATTTTACATTTTAGAATCGTTTAATTATCACCAAGGTCGTTTGATAGCCAGATGAATTTGAAAAAAAAAAAGTTAACCTTTATTTTTAGTGGTACAATTCGTTTACCCTAAATGTATTTACCTTTACTGACCAGACCATGGCCATATCTTATAGCTTATACCATAATGGAGCGAGTAAAATTAAGTTTGATAGCGTTCATGTTAAATGGAGGGTACATTCCCAACATTTGAGAAAGAGGTAATTAATTATATTCAATTTAAAAAGAGACGGGCATTTACAGACCGTCCAACTATGTGTGTTTGTTACATGAATAGATAATCTACTACCCTCGCTAGTGAGCACGTATACAAAGGCGACAGTCCCGTTTAAATATCCTCACTTAAGGTCATTCGACCATCAAAATCTTATTGTACAATTTTAGCAAGTGCATTAATACAAACTATAGCCGGAGATAGATATAAAATATCAATTTATAAATATCAGGATGAAATATTATTATTAAAATGTAATAGTTTGTACAATGTAGGCTTATATTGTAATTAATAATATTAATAATATTAATAATGCTAATATTAATATTATAAATATTTAATTGTGTAAACCTTGATGAATGTCTAGTTATACTAAATTTCAGCCCCATACAGTAATTAATTTACCTAATAACAATGGTACGCAAAACGCATAGAATAGCAAGTTTGACCTAATATAACTCGTGAAATGTATTGATTTTAAATAATTGAATCACAATTATTCATTTATAGCTTAAATTATACACTCGTTAAAATTATTCGATACAGTTTTGATGGTCAAATGAGCCTTAACTATAATAATTATATAGTAATGAGAACGATACAATTTATCAGAAATGTACCCGCAGCTAGTAATACCACGTTCAGTACACCCAGCAAGGATTTGAACCCCGACCTCTCCATCACCGTCAAACCAGACAATAAGAGATACGCTACGTCTGGCCCGCGTGTGACCACCAATAAGAAGAGTATACTTTCTTTTGAAGATGAAACTTTTTGGCACTAGCTCCTTTTAAATGTTCATCATTTGAAGACTAAACAAGAGTGTCTATATTTCGCTGGAGTACAGTAAGACACTATGAATGCCCTTGTTGAGGCTTCTAACGAGAACTCTTTTCATGACAATTGAGCGAGTCTTGGGAGAACAAGATACTAAAACACCAATGATTTTAAATACCAAAACCAGAGAAATATGTTCAGGAGGGAGAGAAAACCAGTACTGACTTGACAACGGGGAGAGAGGCTGTAAAAAAATAGCTAGAAACGGGATGCTTGAGTCCTTGATTCCTGGATTCCTAGAATCCTTAGAATCCTATGATATTTGAGAGCTTCGTAAAAATTTCAATACTTAGTATGAAGACCTTGACTTGATATATATAACAATTTCAAAAATTACTTAAATATACTTGTGTAGTTGAGAGAATTGCAAAATCAAGGACAAAATTGTTTTAATATAGTTAATTTACTAAAAATTAATTTTCTTTGTTGTTTATGACGTAATAGACATGACAAACAAAATAGCATATGTCAATGTCTACAAGCGTTAAACAACTTTTTTTTTAAATACAATTTTAAATATTTTAACTTAAACTTAAACTGTACATTTGTAAAGATTCGAGATTGGAAAGAAAATTTAAGATTCATATTCGATACCCAACAACAACGCAATGATAAATTCCATTTGGAGAACCATCTCTCAACACATCTTGCTGTGGTTTGAACCTTGATCTCCACCGTCAACAGCATTACAGTAGATTGCTAGAATTGACACCTTTTACCATGTGACAGTCTTTAAATACATCAATAAATAAACAAAAAGTCACTAATCGATGTTTTATATCGTTTCTGTAATCTTCGTACATTGAAAATGCTTCGTATTAATTTTGTAAGGAATCGTTTTGGTGGCCGCGTGGTCTTACGTGCTACTCTTGTGTTAGGCAAGACTGCCGATAACGTGGAGATTGAGGTTCGAATCCTGGTTGGGTGTACTGAGGATGGTTTTTTCCTATGTGGTTTTACACTTTCCCTCCACGCAAATGCGGGTATACTTTCTATAAATATAGCCTTCCTCATACTTTAAACATTGGCGTAATTAGTATATAAGCGTAAAACCTGAACGGGTAGTAAGACGTGGTGCTAAAATAATTGAAAGGGGAGGAGGAGGAGATCATCGACTGTTTAGGGGAGAGGGGAGCGGGAAGAACAAAGACCTAATTTCCGACAGTGATAGAGGTAGTTAGCACTGGCTCAAGGCCTCATTAGGCTCTACACATCTCGAACGCCAGTGTTACTTTACAAAGGCTGCAAAGGTAGAGTCGGACCATAATTTATTGACACTTATCTAACGGGTTTTAAATTAACAAAATCAACTCTCATGTATTCATATACCAAAGAAGTGTATTTTTCAAATAATAACATTATAATAATGTCACTATTAATGGTCAATTTTTTAATATTGTCACTATAAATGGTTGTACCATGAGAACGTTTGGAATGTGTCTTGTTTGGGACCCTAATGAAAACTACTTGCAACGATTCGCAAGTCTTGTTCCTCCATTTCCTCACAATTAACGTATCTCAGTTCGGGCGAACCACGAGCATTTCAAGTCGGTACCGAGCGGTATTTCCTTAATTAGCGACTAGAGGCTCATTATGGCTTGTGAGTAGCAGAAGCAACCACCAGACTAAACTTCTAATCTGGTTCTAATCAACTCTTCATTTCCGGGAATGTGTTCTAGTCCGTCTTCAATGAGTGCCTTTCAAATATCATAAGCCCATCGTAGTTCTGTTTCATTTTGGTTCAGTTAATTGAGTCGTTTTGTTTTAATTAGGGATACTTGAGTGCACTTTCTATACCAACTGATTATATTAGCACATGACTTACAAACCAACGTAATTCTTGAGAAAACACAAAGCTTAAACCCTTGTTCGTCAATTCATCACTGTTAAAGGGATAACCTCAATTTTCATCTAATGGTCTTTTTTTGGCTATGCAGGGGATCGGACCAGGGACTCCTGAATCAGTAAACAGTGAGTTGATGTGTCGGACGCTACATAATACGCTCTTGGCCACGTGGCCACCGATGTTTTTTTAATAAACCAATGTTCCCTTTGTGGATGAAAATATTAAAATCGACCAGCTTATGCTAAAACTTTTTTGTTTTTGTATTAAACCCTAAATGACTATATTTACTTTTTTTGATATAAAAAAGCAATTAAGGAAAAGAACAAAAGATCTAAAAAATATATGAGCGTGTTTTGAACTATAATTTATGACATCCGTCGGATATAATTTGTGATATTTTTTGTTGTTGAAAGTACTTGTAGAAATGAAAGGAATTTATGAAAGGAAACTTACGGTATTATGATGAACGACAATTTACTATTTGTGAGCCAACTAGTTTTAGAACGGAACAAGGTGTCATAACAGATAGACTAGCGTTGTTGCCAAATAATGCTATATTATGTGTGTCTTTTTAGCATCACGTTTGACTAACTGTTCGAGCTATAAACTTACGTACTAATTACTCTAATGATTTTAGTGATCAGTAAGATTACAATTAGAGGAATTGTACCCGCTTTTATATAGAGGGAGAGTGGAAAACCATTTTGGAGAAACCACCCTCGCTACACCCGACAAAGACTCGAATCTGGATTTCGCCGTCATCAGCAGTCTGGTATACTGCGAGAATAGTGCCTTAAACCATGCAATCACCAAAGTTGGCTACAATATGTTATTAACAAATAAAATAAAACTGATCAAATTTATTTTGAAAACCATTATTTTTAAATAATGCAATTCTATAAATTAAAATCCCCGTTCGAGCTATCTGCATTTAGCTACCCTAGTGAGGTAGGCATTTTGAAAGTAGGTTTTAGAAATGTATCCGCATTTGCTTTTAGAGAGCAATAAATTATTATTTTTAGACACTTTAAGTCAGCCCAACCTGGATAATAGTCCTGACCTCCTTGTCACCAGGAAACCGGGAGATTATAGTTTAATCCACCTGCTAACCAGTGAAGATTTTATGAAACTGTTAACTTATATTTAATTCTTACACATTTTTTAACCCAAATTATAATTATAATATTTTGTTTGGTGTGTATTACAATTTATTTCGTTGATCCGCGAAGGGCAAGGCCTTGCCGGGGAAGGGAGGAAGCATTCCGAAAATATTATCCAAGTGAGATGTTAAATTCGTTTTGATCTGGAAAAGGAAAGGTTGTAGGGGAATGGGATAGCTGGGGGTAAATATTGAGTGACGCAAACCACGACCGTCAGAAACAGGATAGAGAAAAAAGAAGAAGAAGAAAAAAAAGGAATCCGACGCTCATTAATCAGGATTGCATTGACATGAGGGAAGGGGGTGAGGGGTTTATACACGGTCCATGAACTGAACTTGTTGGCAGGAATCGAGTGGGAATTATCTCCCAACGGGGATCTCTATGCGCATGCGTGGATCTACTTGTTTGCGTGCCAGATAATTTGGAGATAGCCGCGCTTGCATTCATCCCTAACATGTTGGAAAAGGGGGAGGTGGGGAAATTATCGGCTGATTCAAACGAAAAACTCCCTTCAAATGAAACAGATTGCTTAAAATAAAGGCGTAAAATTATAAAGTACTCGTGGCTGCTTGTCACTAGGGAAATTAATTTCTTCCAACATCTGGATATTATTATCTTATTCACAGCCATCCCTCCTATACAATGGCCGTTGATTCTTTTCAACTTTGTTTACCAATACGTAGCATTTGGAATACCCTTAAGAAGTTGCTTTTTATATTAGAAAATGTTTGTTATTTAAAAATATTGTCCATAACAAAATCGAGGTGAAAGATATATAAATGTCCTTATAGAAGGTCTTAGTTACATTTCCGGTTTTATAAATTAACTTAAAACCTAAATAATGGAAAGATAAAATGATCTCATTTTCAAGAACGTTTTGCGCAAAATCTCTCAGTTCTTGGTTCAAAGTAAATGATAAGAAACACAGATTTAGCCATCCTCAAACAATTAAAGTATTTTTTTTTTAAAGCAAGGGCATATCCAGGGCTTGTGTTCGAGAAGGAAGGGGGCATTGGTTTTCATAAGACTCCGCCAAGTATTAATTTAATTAATAAAGATTTTAATTTTTAATTATTTTAATAACAATATAACAGCTAGTTTATACAAATAATTTTAACAAACAATTATAATTATAAAAAGAGGAATTGTAAGAAAAAATACAATACTGTGTTTTGATTAACAAATTTGTCATTTGAATATGGTACAAAAAACATAAAATATAAATTCACTATCACCATAAAAGAAACAAAAATTTACACAGGTCTAAAATGTTTTAGTATTAGTAGAAAAAATATATATTTAAATACAAATACTTGGTTATCATATTAAACCTAGTAATATAATTACCGGAAAGTTTTAGTTTTAAGCCACTTGCTTTTCTGCTAAGTTGAGTTATTCGCTAGGTCATGTAAGGGCGTGGGAGTTATATATTTTTTTCAATGTATTTAGCACCGCATCTTACTTCCCTTTTAGGTTATACGCCTAAATACTGATTACCTTAATGGGCGAGAAATTAAAAAGGTTGAATATAGAAGAAGTGCACCCTCATTTGTGCGGAGGGAGAGTGGAAACCCGTTGAGGGAAAACTACCCCAGTTCATCCGAGTGAGATTCGAACCTCAATATCCCCGTCCTCGGCAGTCTAGCTCAATACGAAACTAGCGCATTAGCTAACTTCGCCACCTAGGTGGGTCGAGGTTTTAAAATCAGTCATACTTTATAACATAAAGGTTTTGATATAAATGTTTTTGATTATTTTTTATGTGGAGGCGGGTGTGGGGGATCGTCTCCCCCCGGAGTTACCACTGCTTTTAACAGAACATTTTAAAATAGTGAAAGTTTGAGGGGTTTTGAAGCTTCACGCCATTCACATGATAAATGTTTGAGGATATTTCCATTAAAGTAGGTGGTGCCCTTGAATATTTATATACCTAAAAAACTCTTAATTTCGGCCTCAGGTTTGTTTTGATAAAAAAAGAATTGAGGACTACTTTTTTCATAGCCTCAATTTTTTTTATTCATCCATTTTTAAAATCCTAATCGTCACAAAGAAAATAATAATTGCATTTTCAGCTATTGTGATTTATTCCCTCTTACCGTGAGCAACTTTTTGTGTTATTTATTCCGACCTGTTCCTCTCCTCTCTCCGTTCCACCCTCCTATTTTAAAAAATTTCATCTCCCGTAGTTTTCAACTAACGAAGCAATTGTTTTGTTTTCTAGGACAAGCCTCTGTGTAAAGTACGGACAAGCCTCATTATTCATATTTTTTTGGGGCTGTTTTTGCTGAGTGAGGACTTTAAAAAAAAATAGAGGGGAAGGGGGAATCAATATCGGAAACTGCGACTAATTTGAAAACATAACAAATGAGATCACAGTTTTCTGGCCGTTGATTGAGAGGTATAGAGTAGAGAGGAGTTTTAATGCCCCCCTAATTTCAACCCCATCCCCTACATAACCCAAGCCAATGTCCCTCTTCCCCCCCTTAAAGCATTGACGGTCAACGGATGTTACGTCAAATGCGGATGACATCCTTCGTAGCATGTACGATTCGTTACGCCCCATCCTCTGCAGTATCCGCAGTGATTGTTTTGTTCATTATTTTCGGTTTGCGATTTACGTACACTTTCTAAACAAAGGGCCACTTCCCACTGGATACGTCATATTATTGATCAGACATGAGTCTTCGAGGGTTTGGCTCGATTCCGGATTGTACTGACCAAGATAGGTCTAGTGTAGATTTGTTCACAAGTTTGTCCTTCATTCATTTAATTCACAACCATGTCTGAGAGCGTGCCGGGCTTATAAATGGGCTGTAGGGGGAGCCGATTTTCTTTATTATTAACTTTTGGAAGTCGTTATTTTAAAGTTGGCGCCCCGGTATGACCATTGGATAGTCATTGTAGAATCATTGTAGTATCAAAAACTGATGATCTAAATATCGTTCACCCTCCTCATTTAACATGGGAGTGATGTGCGAATAACGACCGTGTTTTAATTTCATGTTTTACGTACTGTGTACTAAGCCATTTTCTTGCCATATTAAGTATAGTAAGAGTTTTTTTTTTATAATTAGTGCGATCCCAATTTTGTTTAGAACCTTAGCCTTTGTTTGGACTCTGAACAACAAAAGTGTACCTTAACAACGGATTGGGGGTTACTAGAATTTTTCTTGAGCCTTAATTTTTTTTATTGTTTGGACAGTAAAAAAGGCAGTATTAATTTAAATTTTATCTGTCTTGTACACAATGTATAGAAGCTATGATTTTTGTATTTTTTAAGAGTTAATTTTAAGCTAGAAACAATTCTTGTTTAAATTTGGTCTAGTTTTCTACACATTTCTTTATCTATATATTTTAGTTTTAACTAATATCTTAAGTTTTTATTAAAATTATTCGGAGTATTGAGGGGATGAGTGGGGGTAAGAGTTCCCCATTTGTTCCTCTTTATGTGTACCGCTGCTCTACGCCACATTTTTTTAAAATATGAGTTTAACTTTGATACTATAGTGAGACTTAAGACGTTGTTACAGTAAACCTGGAAAGGCCATGAATAGTGGATATTAGGTCGAACTGTCGTACCTCATCGTTTTTCATCGGTTCACATGTCCTACCTCATCATTTCCCATCGTTTCAACTGTCCTACCACATCAACTACTATCGGTTCAGGTGTCATGCCTAAAAAAATACTCTTAAGTTCATCCGTCCTACTCTTTGAATCTTTGAAAAAAATGAAGTTGGTTCGAATAATGTTTCAGTTCCATTGTCATAGTCTTAAAATAATCAAGAAATCAAGCTGAATATAATAATAATAATAATAATAATAATAATAATAATAATGACTCACATGTGAGAGTTGTGTAAATACAAAGAGAAGTGCAAAGTCGTGGTTTTTCTGTTATTAATTAACGCTCCCTCCTTGCGTACATAATTAATGTGTCGTTTTCTTCTATGGCACTTCCGTTTCCTTTAAAATACGCGCGCAGTTAGACGTCACATAATTACTACCCACGACAATTTTTGTTTTAGATACGGGGAAACTTTAAGATAAAGGTGGGAGGGGAGTTGAAATTTCACTTCATGACAGTAGTTGGTAGGACCACCTGGTACTCGACGCTGATTGGCTTAGAGCTCGTCACGTGACCACACCCTCTCGCTCTGATTTGCTGTTGGCTTCCCCTACCTCACCCCATTCCCACCCCGACCACCTTTCCACGGTTTGTATGTGTGGGACGTATGGGAGCAGCGCTGTGGTTGGCTGTTATTTATATCACTGGCTGAGTACAGTGCTTTCACCTCCCCCTCCAAGTTTGACCCCCTTTTCTCTCTGATTATTTTCATGATGACATGGAGTTAGTGACCTGTTGTCTTCCTTCAATGCCGCAAAGGTTTATTTATGCTCTTCTATGTGGCAATGGGTTTTCCCTGATGACTGATGCCAGTTTGGTGGCTTGACAGGAGAGGAATAGATCACGATCTTGAATGATGCCGTAACCCTTCCCTTATATGTGGCAATGGATTTTCTCTGATGACTGGCGCCAGTTTGGCGGTTCGACAAGACAGGAATAGTTCACGACCTTGAATAATGTCGCAACCCTTCCCTTCTATGTGGCAATGGGTTTTCCCTAATGACTGGCGCCAGTTTGGTGGCTCGACAAGACAGGAATAGTTCACGACATTGAATGATGTCGCAACCCTCCCCTTCTATGTGGCAATAGGTTTTCACTGATGATTGGCACCAGTTTGGCGGCTAGACAAGACAGGAATAGAAAACGACCTTGAATGATGTTGCAACCCTCCCCATCTATGCGCAACGGGTTTTCCCTAATGGCTGGCGCCAGTTTAGTGGCTCGACAGAGGCGAGACAGGAATAAATCACGACCTAGAAACCGTGAGCTAGTACATGAGGTCATTGACCTTGGAAACCCTCCCCCGATAATGGGTTTTCCCGATAACGTCCTCGCACTGTCGCAACCCTGATGACTCATACCTGCCGCCAGACTGGCGGCACGACAAAACGAGTAGAGACAGGAATAGATCACGACCTTGAATCATGTCGCAACCCTCCCCACCCCCTATGTTGTAATGGGTTTTCCAAATGTCATCATCGCAATGTTGCAACCTCCTATCTGGTAATAGGGTTTTTCCCGGTGTTGTTGCAACTAGTCATCGCAATGTCGCAATCCCCTATGTGGTAATGGGTTTTTTCCCGGTAGTGTCGCAACTAGAGAGTATTGACACAGCTCTGATTATGCACAATCAGCGCCTCGGAAGCCTTACGGTGATTTATATTCCTCAGTTAGGGGCTGCTATCACCCACCCCGAAAGTATAAAAAATCGGTTGTTTGGTATCGTCCGTCGACATGCGCGGATGTAAGTATCCGTCATGGACCGGAAGAGTAAGATATAAATGTTCCAGCGCTTACGTGTAGTGAGGGAGAGTAGAAAACCACCCCAGTTCACCCGAGTGAGATTCGAACTCACAAACTCTCATGTCATAGCTAGATGAGTTAAACGTGGGCCAAATGTCTATATATTAATTATGATGGTGCGGGAGAGATGATTAAGAAACTGTTCCGGAGGGAGAAATACCAACAGTTTACCCGGCAGGAATTTGATTTCTCTCGCCAGAATTAAATGAGGCTGACATTTGGATGGCGTGCCCAAAAGGATTCGAACTTAGATATCTCTATTATCGCTTATGTTTGTTAAAACGGATGTATTTCCTTCCGAGTGCACCCCTAATTTGCGAGAGTAATAAAAGGGTTTTGCTAGTCGACTAGATTTTTCGTCCAGGTAGAATATGTACCAGCATTTTGTTGAGAAAATATACTAACAGTTTCACTGTTTATATAACGTTTATAAATTAACTAAGTTTGGGTTAAGGTAAGGTGGCAAGTTCACATACACATAAACCCACAGACGTTCATTTTTATTTATAAATTGTGTCGGTAGATTACTACCCAAGGATAAATTGAAAAAAAAAAACCGTTTTATTCCTTGAACCACTTATACCAAGAGAAAAAGTTTTAAATAAAATTAGTGGTTCTACCGGGATGCATCATTATTTATGCCGGATTGAAATGTGAAAACATATAGTTAGTTTATGAATCAAATAGCCAAATGTATACCAGTATCTGCGCTGGTTGAAATGTGAAAAGATAGGTACAATGTGTACCAGCATTTTTATCGGGAAAACCCTACAAGCAGTTTCACTGTTTAGGTAACGTTTATAAATTAAAATTAACAAAGTTTGGGTTAAGTAAAGTGGCAAGTTCACATACACACACACAAACGAACACCCACAGACGTTCATTTTTATTTATAAATTGTGACGGTATACTGCTACCCAAGGATAGAGTAAAAAAAAAACAACAGTATTATTCATTGAGCCAAAATTAATATCATGTAATGTTCTCATCTATATTTGGTCGAAATAATATATAGCTTAATTCATATGTAATAGTGAATTGAGTAAATTGAGTTTAATGTCCGCAACTATATTTTGATGAAATAATATATAAATACATAAATTCATAAGTAATAACAGGGCATAAAAGATATAAAAAGTATCTGCACTTGTGTGAAGGTCAAGCGGGTAACCAGAAGCGATATTGTCGACCTAGATTCAATCCCCCCTACCTCTCTGCTAATAGCCACGAAGTTAAGCCTATTGGTATTTAGAACCGCGTCTTACTACCCATCCGGGGCACAACCTGTGGAGTATGAATGAGGAAACCAGCCTCAGTACACACGCACGACCGTGATTAGAACCCCGACCCCCTCCCATCACCATTTATTTATATAACATGTGACACCCGTTGATACTCTTATTCCTTAATAGATTTGGTTGTATATTAGATAAATATTTTCTGGACTGCACTCATTAACGAACACGTAATATAAGAGTTTAATTTTCAATAGAAAAAATGACAGTACGCTATAATATTTATCATAATTAACACGTTTATTTAAAATAAACTTCAACTGTACTGAACCAAGCTGGAAACTAATATCGAGCAAGCGCTGGTGGGGCCGTCTTCCCGACAAAAGCCCACCAACATTTGTTTTGTTTGATAACTACTGTCAGCTACTATACTGTAGACGATTAATTACTAATTACGCTAACAGTTTGATAATTGGCAGTGGAAAACCATAACTGTCAAAATATTCTTCCACACCGTTCTCGTCAATAAAGATGGTGACCCAATTCGTCTCAGGAATGGTGTGTGGATCAGTGTTGATGACGAGAACAGCAGGCCGAGCTATTCTTGCAGGTAGTTGATCAGCAAGGAAAACACCCGACCATATAGAACGGAACCACGGGTTTGTTTTCAGCGCACGTCTTATGGTGTGCGTGTCCATCTTCAATCATCCAATCTCGAAATTCCCAAACGATGGAGGCCAAACAGAAATTCCATAAAGAACTATGTGCCATGCACATGGTGCAGCATAATTTAAGTGTTTTCATAGATGAACAACCTCTGTTGTACATATCTACGACGGGTGTAGGCGTGTATTTGACTAGACATTTTTCTTTTCTGCCCCCTTGACGTAGACGGGTTTTGCACGCGTTGTGGCATGGGAGATGAGGGATTTGAGAAGGATGTAATCCACATCACCGGTATCCCAAGGAATACCGTGCAGGTTGTTGACGATATAGTTGGCTCACTTTTTAGCGGTGGCTGAAAGTTCCTCGATAGCGTATGGGGTTTTTAACACCCAATGTTGAAGTAATGTACCGCATAAAGATAAAACACTCAGTTCCTTGACGTTAAACTCTTTGCTGTCGTCGATGAAGCTCTGGAAATCCACAATGACGTACATGATTTAAATGACGAGTGTAAGGGGCGGGAAGTCGCTTATATTAACTCCCATAATCGGTCACGACGTTTCTGTCCTTGTCGATGGTGATGATTTTGGCAAACTCCCCGTACACGATACAGTTGATGGTTTCGGTGAAAGCTCTGGTGAAGCTCACTTCGATGCTGAGATCAATGCCACGTCAAATTTCAATGCGATGTCACGTGGGCGGACAGATTAGATGTGAGATCGAAAGCCATGAGATGATATTCCTTAGGGAAGGCTTCCCGTGTGATGTCGCTACCTTCGTTCATGAAATTGATACCCATTCCAGAAAACAGTGTGTGGTATGACATGACATATTTTCCGTTTGAAAAATTAGGGTGTAATGGTTTCGACGGTATTTATTCCCCGTCCACGTACAGCGAGAAATGGTTCATGCCATAGGTTTGGAAGTTGAACGGGTTCTTGGTGGCGTCCCCGTTGAACGCAGCGTGTGATACAAATCACACGATGCATCGTTTGGGTAATTGTCCAGTGAATACGTTGTCCAGTGATTTCCCTTGCACACCCGTAGGAATAGTGGCTGTTTTTAATTCTACATGGGTGATGGGATACTTTGTGGGACTGACGTTTAATGGCTTCGCATGTGCCAACAGTATAGGAGGTGCTACTTTGACACGTCACACTAGAGGGCCAGCTTCAGCGATGTGAACTTTAAGGTGAGGGAGTTCAGGGAGGGCCATTACACTAACACCGTCTCTGGAACGGACCAACTTGACTTTGAGTTTGATGCCGTTCAAAAGGTATTTCTCTTGGTTAAACACGTCACCGTATAGATACCCCGAAAGATTCACCGTCTTACATTTTGCAGCGAGACTGCGACAGGCCTCAAATTGCTTGTTACCAGCGTTAGCCTCAAAGTTTCCGAGGCTATTCGCGAACCATAGACCGCAAGTCAAATGTGTTCTTTTGGCATCTCTGTTATAATTGAGCAACGTTTCAATGTACGATCTATAAGAATACGTTTTGCTGGGTGGTGATACTAGTTTTTGGTTTAATAACACATCCATCTGCGTGAATAGCGAATGAAACTAGTTATTGACGGGAGTGAAAGCACCATCGTCGGGTTTCATGATGGTCACCCTGAGATAGAGCATGGTCTGTGATAGATCGAAATAAAACTCGTCTTAACCGGTAACGGTGAATTCGATCGGTGAATCATTGGTGAGGGAAGAGACAGGTTTGTACTGGAGACATTGTCCACTTTCAAGACTGGTTTGCGTGGGTGGGACGGAAAAAAGATCGAGTTCACCGCTGGCACAGTCGCAGGACTGGGGGTGTAGAAATAACATTTCAACTGAAAATATCAACCGCTTATTTCTTGACCTTTTTACGTTGGGCAACGACAGAAGACTGACATCGGTGCTTCTTACGACGCCCTTTATAGCCTGAGAAATTCGGCTCATGCCATGAAATGTATACTTGGAATATTTATAAAAAAAATTATAGTTATAGAATATACCTTACACCTTAAAGTATATTATACATGTTTAGGTGTAGAGGAAACAATAATCAATTTCTTGAGCTCGTAGCAGCAGTAGTGGCCTCGGTACTAATTTATAAATTCCAGTTTAAAGAGTTTGAATATATTTACACAACCATATGGTTTCAATTTAAAATATGAACTAGAAAATAAACAAATTTGACTAGAATTAATTATATATAAAACTATTTTTATCTCGATATAATCAGGTAGGTGAAGAATTGTACTGGCGGAATAAAAAATATAAAAAAGTATCCCGGGTGCATGAAATAAATCCATAAAATATGTACGAGTTTTTTCATGCAGAAAAAAATATGAAAAAATCTCAACTCTTTGAAAAACGGTATGTCATTTGAACTACCTAAAATGAAAGAAAAAAAGGTGACTATTCAGCCCATCTAAATGATCACCTTTTAGTCGTGGCGAGCGCGTTTACAAAGACTCTGATACCCAAATGGCAACGTATTATAATCATCGGTTATCTGTCGTTTGGTGTACACAGGCCGGTAACCTTATTCTGCGAAATGGTACATACTGTCGAAAAAACCTTTTCTTACAATTTTGTACGGTATCTGTATGTATCTTTCCACGGCCTGTTCGATGACCATCGCTTTCAAAACGTCAAAATTAACATTCCGGTTGCCGTAGTTTATGGTGATTCCACGAAACTTGCACACAGTTTTTGTTTTAAAGGATCGCCACCATCACAAACTTGGTACGCGTAATTCTTGGGACCGCCAGATACAAAGGGTTAATATAGTTTCCTGGACCGTAATCTTGAAGTTCATCAGTGTGGTCACCTAAAAATTCTCCGGTCGACGGACTCCAATCACCGGGATGTTCTGTGAATAGAACGCTATCTGTATCATGATACAAAATGCGGTCCCCCAGTTTTTCAAGGATGCTGTATAAGTGCAACCTAGCCATAGCAGTCGAGTAGCATGCCACTCTGCCACACTCGTATTAGGGTAAGGACACAACGCATCACGCGCATATTTGTAATTGAGGAACATAACCTCATCATTTACATCAATGATGCTGTCCACGGTGATGTACGGATCCGTCAGGTACTTGTGTAGGCCCTGATAATCGTTGACAATGGCTATGTGTGGTAAATATTTGGGGTGGTCGATGGGATATATTTTGTACTTGCAAACGTAAGGATACACTGAACACACATCCAAGTACTTGATCTTCTCTCCACAAGAAAGGTCTGCTTCGTGGAAGAGCTTGATAAAATTTGTACGCCCGCCAAAGAATGCGTCCCTGGGATTGAAGGGCTCCTTGCTGTA
This sequence comes from Timema douglasi, assembly GCA_901482245.1. Taxonomy (NCBI): domain Eukaryota; kingdom Metazoa; phylum Arthropoda; class Insecta; order Phasmatodea; family Timematidae; genus Timema; species Timema douglasi. The sequence goes on from CABEEJ010000761.1 coordinate 52,239, forward strand.
CACCTTGTGCTGGAGTGCAAATTGTTTCAATTCGTTGTCTGTGCTTTCATTGCATTAAACATACACTCCAACATCTCTGAGACCTTATAGCTGGCATTCTTAAACTTTTCCACACAGGCCATGGTCGCTCTATAGCGCGTCTCCATGGTCACCTTGGCAGCTGTTTTTGATAGGGGTGGTCCTGTCAGGATAACAGAGAGGGCAGGGCACCCGTGCCCCAGCCCCAGAACTGGAAGACAGTGGTGGTATCTTCAGCCTTAGCCACGCCATGTACACGTCACCCTAACACATTTCTCACGGCCGTTACCTGCATAAAGGATAGAAACATGGCGTCGGTGATCCTCCCAGCAGAGCCATTGTACAGCGACGTGCGACTGATGGTCTGCACACATGTAGCCACCGTTAGAGATGATACCGATGGTATTTTCCTTAGGATGACTTCGGCGGTAGACTAACATGGCCACTCCTGTGATCGTACACATTTATCTGAAAGGACAAACATTTGATTTTTCCATGATAATATCTTTAAACTTTAGAAAGATCTTCCGTAGGATCTCTACATCTTTCACCCAATACAGTTCCAACTCGTGGTTAAAATCAAAGACATAATTTTCTTTGACCAATGCGTCATACCACTTCTCAAATGGCTCCTTTCCTTCAACCGACATTTCACCGATGCCGTAGTCCTCCTCTGGTGGCAAGGGACTCCTATACCCCACGTTTTCTTTTTTATTGAAAAAATGGGGGAATGTCCCTTAGCCAAAGACTCGTCCAAGCCGAATATCATGGGCATCTTGGACAACGACATTGGGAGAAAGTTCAGCGAGTCAATAAAGTGGAAAGGGCCGTAACGCAAGGACATGATTTTCCCACCGTTCATTATGAGCTCTGGAGTCCATTTTTTTACCTTCATTATATATTTTAAAATAAAATTCCCATCACAGCCTTTCTCATTATGGGCTAGGAGGGTGGTGTCCTTTCATTTTTTTGCTTTATTTGGCTCTAAGAATATGAAAAATTGGGCTTTTGTGGCATCACCCTTGAATATGCGAGTCCTATCGCCTCCACATTTGGTGCAACGATGGTCATTTACATCAATATTAAGGCTGGCCTTGCAACACGTCTATAAGATACAAAGGTTAAGCTCGTGCAAATACGTGTTGACCACACTTTGAAGTAGCGTTTCTTGTCTGCATTCAAAATCATAGAACACAAACATGAAATGACTCTTCTCCAGTGACGGCTTCGATGGGGTCTGCTTCATATAGCAGAAATCACCAAAAGGACGATGGTTCTCGCATACTCTACAAAAGTCTCATAACGCCTACGTGGATAATTTGACTTTTCTAACCTGAAACATTGCCCACAGACCTCACAAACCTTTTTGACAATACAGACCGACACGTGACCTCTGCAAAAACCGGGACGTTTATGATAATCAAATTATATATGGTTTGTGAACCAATTTCCGCAATATTTACATGTCACAGTTCGACCTCCACTGCGCACCGTTTCAGCATAGCACTTCTTGCACGTGGGTTCACATATGCGCTTGTTTTTTGTGTTGAATGGCACACGGCACTCGCGACAAAAGTATGAGCACTTAAATGCGGCTGTCAAGGATGTTATCAAAATGATTTCGCTTATCGTCGTGAAAATACAATTAAAAGTGGCCCTTAAAGGAATGTTCGGGAGAAGTAAGTCTTTCATATAGGACCTGGCTCCCCCGACGTTCCCTGAACACTGTGATTTTGTATTCGGAGATGTATGTTTGAAATTGTTTCAGTTCGGTGAGCCCACCACCTTTCACAAGATTCACACGGGCATCACGGCTTAGTTCCTCTGCTTTGATTTTTTGAATATGACGTTCCATTTTGATCTGTTTAACGGTGTTCACGTCCATGCATCCTGGTTTTCTTTTAATATCACACACAGCTTCGGCGACAACAAATGCACGGGCAAGACAAAGTGGGTCGTTGCCCCTTTGAATCATAATGATCCCTTTATTTCTTCTACTGTAAGTGGTAGCTGGGGAAAGATTATCACAATGGCGTGCACTCCCGTGAGGGTCCTTGAAATGGCTGAGTTTAACGTACAGTGGGGCTGTACTCAATAACAAACTATTACTTTGCAAAACACGACTTACGTTATCGAGAACGGCTAGAGCGTCTAACTTACCTGCCCGCCTAAAAGAGAGGTGTACAGGATTCAACGTCGAGTCCATGCTGTTCAAAAGTAAGCCAACATGATCATCGGCGCTGATACCATGGTCCTGCAGCCGATTGAGCAAAACAGTAATTTGCTCTTCAAGCCAGATTAATGCGTCACGATCGCTTCCTGGAGCACCAAGATGTACGGTAATTTCTTTACCAGTATAAAAGAAACGCCTCAGTTGTTTTTTTTCCTTGACGATTCGAAGAGAGAAACCATTCGACAATACTCCACCAACCTAATTTACCGGGCCACTTATTCCCGTTTGGGGTGCTGATGACGGCCCTGCCCCCACCATATCCATGCCTTGAAAGGGGGCTGCAATTCCCTCCTGCCTTACCACTACACCACTGGCTTGCGGGAAGACGTTTGGAGGCAGCAAAGCTCCCGACGGCTGAATGGGGGGCTGCCAAGTTTGGGGTCTGGACCACGTCTTCCTCCTGGCTCAGACAGGCATCTCCGTTATTCATTTGAACTAAAACACAATAGTTCAATTCATACACAAGTATAAATAACTACACAGTAAGCATTCGAAACATTATTCTTCCAATCAAAGTCAATTCAAAAAATTCATTCTTTGCACTCTTTAAATCAAACAAATTATCATATGAGCTAGCAAAATAATTCCTGAAAACCAAATTACCATTTTACTAAGAGTTTTTCTTTGGAGCGGACAGTGTGAATATCAAATATTAAAACGGATCCCTCAGTTGCTCAAACTACCCAATTTAAAAGACACTTGTTTATTTCACACAATGTTTGGGACATTTCATTTACTCTAAGGTTGGATCTATTTGAAAAGTGTTTTCGCCCATTAGTGCTCTATTATATAAGTTTACTAAGCAATCTGCTCATTATATACGCTTTCAACTTATACATGATTTTTTATTATCTTAACGTAAAATATAAATTTCACCCATGGTTATATAAATCGCACCCAGAGCCTAAAAATGTTTCTTATAAGCTCGTGTGGCATTAGGGATGGTAGCGATAGAGGTGATACCACCGCATACACCTGATATGGAGGAGATATAATATATTGGTCCCATGTATCTGAAACAAACATAACTTTGTGTTAAAATTTTTAACGTAAGTGATAGCCATGAATAATAATACATAAACTACCTATTAAATCGAATAGCCATTTTCACAATAATAGCTTTAGTCCTGCTGGGACTTGAACCCGGGACACTTATTCCAGGAGGGAGGCATTCTATCAACTGATCCAAAGTGGAATACAATAATATCGCAATAAGGAAACCACCTTAAATTAATATAATACTTACCTCTTAGCATTTATTAAACAAAAACGGATAGTCCGCAATTTTGTTCATGAAAAAACCCACCAATTTTAGCACATTAAACATATTTCGAAACAATTTTGCATGGTGCTATTTTTTTTTTTTGTTTGACTCTTAAAGAGTAATTATTCATTCATACAAATCTGGTCTTTCATTCGCCAGCTTTTACCAACCATTTGCGGTTAATTCCTCCATGTAGACACCAAGGGCCATCAGATCCGCGGATGTCTGAGGATCTCCTCACAGCTCATTCTCTAAAAATTACAACGCAACAGATCAGATTGATATTCAGTATAACTTGTATCAAAAATATTAAACAGACTATCTACGTGATATAATATTAAGATAAAATAATCTCCAGAGTGTTATTTGAATCTGAGACATTTAGCAGCCTTAGCTCGTCCGGGACAATGTGTAATTTTTGAATACACACGCCTCATTTTGAAGTGTTAGCTCGTTCATGGTATCTGTAGTTAAAAGCTCGACAGTAATGGGCGTCCTCAGCCATCGGCTGAGCTTTACATATATTCTCCATATGCAGGATGGGGACCGTTGCCAATCTATTCACTTTGTATAGAAATGGACAACATTTCTAGCGGTGAAAATGGGTGTTTAGATACTTTCGATCAGTACAAGAGTGCTTATGAAACCCCAAAAATATTATTAAATGGTTTGTTTTTTGGTACATTTAGGCTGGACTATGCAACGTCTTTCATAAGTGCAGGGATCATAGAAAATTATGGCATTTTGGTATTTTAAAACACCACCCTCAATAAACACATCATTATGTTAATTATAATAAAGACTTGTTCAAAACATCTTTTAAATTGAATTTAGTTTTTAGTAAACTCACCTTAAATAATTTTATAGTTTGTAATAAATGTATTCCATAAACTACTCTTAAATAAAACATACACAATTTAATTTATTATATCCACTCTTGTTTATACGATTTTTAAATAATATTAACCCATTAGTAAATTACCAACAAAATGTATTACCATTTAACTATTGCTTGGAATCAAGTTTTTTCAATAAGCTACCCTTGATTATAGTAAACATTTGTTCAGGCATAACTTTATCCGAATGTCATCAAAAAATAGTAGCTGCTTGGACACCTTCAAATTATCTATATTTTTAAATTAATAAACTTAGACAATTCTGCCATGGTTTATTGTAATTTTGAAATAAATTAAATGTATACATTTTGATTCAACAACAAATTAATAATGAGTGTGCTTGTTAGAAATGTACATTTACTCATCCAGATCCGCCAGCGAAGCGTAATCACTCATCCTGGGTTGCTTGTTCTTCACTCGAAGACAAGTTATACAATGAAAGTATTTCAAAAAGCTGCTGATATTTATAGCTGTTACCAGCTAAGATTCTCACAGAGCGATGACGTCACCAGGGAAAACCCATTGCCACATAGAAGAGGGGGAGGGTTGCGACATAATTCAAGGTAGTGATCTATTCCTGGCTTGTCGAGCCGCCAAACTGGTTCCAGGTATGATTCATCAGGAAAACCCATTGCCACATAGAAGGGGGAGAAGGGAGAAGAGTTGCCAGGGCCAATGACCTCATGTACTAGCTCACTGTTTCAATGTCACAATCTATTTCTGTCTCTACTTGTCTTGTCCAGCTGCCAAAATGGTGCCAGTCATCAGGGAAAAGCCAAGGGGTAGTGTTGCAATATAACACGCAATGATTACGTCACCGGGAAAAAAGCGTTTTGACCCTCTGAGTGGAATTGGGGATCCCAAACGCCCTGCCTTCTACTCATGACATATGGAGTATTACTGTATTACAGTACTATTTATTTGTTTTAAAAATCCTCACCCAAGAATGCAAGAGTTCTATCTCCAAAATTGTTAAGTTTGAGATATTGGGTGCTTACGTTTATTTAGAATGCATATGATTCACCTGAGGTTTTATTTTTTATTATTTAGCACCGCGTCTTACTACCCGTTCGGTTTATACGCTTTAAGTACTAACTACGCTAATGGATTAGGAATTAGGAAGGTTGAATTAGAGGAAGTGAACCCACATTTGTGTGGAGAGAGAGTGGAAAACCATTTAGGAAAAACCACCCCCAGTTCACCCGACCGAGATTCGAACTTCGATCTCCCGGTCTTCAGCAGTCGAGCTCAACACGACTAGCGCGTTAGCCAACTACGTCACCGAGGCGGGTTCAGCTGAGGTGAAATTGAGACTACTATATAATCACTTGAGAAGATACAAACTAGAGCTGTCATCTAGTAACATTGGTTTTATACACAAGGTCAAACTTCAATGCTCTTTTACACAAAAGGCAAAAATTGGACATAGAACACTTGCACTCTCGGGTGACGAAATAACGAGATTTATTTCAAATAAAAATCTTGGAAATTTGATTTTATGCTCCACGCTCATAATATTCATATATTTATACTAATGAGGTAGAGAGGAGTACGGTAGAATTTAGAGTAAACTTACCCAACATTTGCATGGAAGTAAAGGGGGAAAATCATTTATGTAAAACAAATCCTAATTACACTCAGCTGTCTACAGTTAATTTAACTTTAGACCAACTACAAACAACACATTGTGTTGTGTGCCATACATTTTATATCCATACTGATGGGCATGAGGTTTAAGACGTTAGACTTATAATAAATTGGATTTATCATGGAAAGGGAAGGTTGAGGGCCATCTCAGCTGAGTGAACAAACGGGTGTTTTTACAAATTTGGTTTATTACCACTGTTGTTTCTCCATCCTTCCTCTACGCTAATGTGGGTGCATTTATTTTAAGCTGGCCTCCCAGTCTCAGCCCCTTAGATAAGCTTTTAATAACTTTGGGGTTGAACGTAGCCATAATAAAAATAATAATAATAGTAGTAATATTAATTATAAGCTCAAACGTCCTTGTACGGACAAAGGCATCTATCTTTTCTTGTTTGGTGTGTCTCAATGGGGAGGTTAGGGTTTATAATCTTAGTCATATGTGATTAGGCTGGTTTTTCCTAAATTATTTTCCCACTCTCCTTCCACGAAAATATGCAGTAAGACGCGTAACACTAAACAAATATCTATATAAAGACTAGAACGAATTTTACAACTTCAATAATTAAAAATATTGGCGTGGTTACTTTATATTTCCGTGGGGGTGACTAACGAGGTGTGGACCTAATTGGGCTCAGGTACAAGGGGAGGGGCCAAGTAATTGTATATTTTAATTAAGAGCATACTTGCGCAACCATCACGCTAGAGGGGGAAGGCGAAGGTCCGGGATCGTATCCCGGCGTTTCCTGGTGATATCCATCACGTCACAACCATACACGCAATCCCGAGAAGGGACTGGTGTGTCCCTGGGCTAGAAGCAGATAGGCTCCAACATCCTGTGGAGGGGCTTCTCTTCATGATTCACATACACACTAAATATATGTACAATGTATGACATACCCAACTGTATGACCAACCGACTCCTAATTTATTAGAATTAAATGTATGACTTGTCTTTCTGTATTATAGGCCTACCAATGTTATTTGTCTAAATTAAAGCCCTCTGTCAAAAGTGCTGCAATTTTTTTTTTCTAAGCATAGAGTCTTACCGCCTGTTCAGGTTATACGCATATGTACTAAATACGCTAATGAGCTAGAGATGAGGAAGGTTGAATTTAGAGGAAGTGTTCCCCATTAACGTGGAGGGAGAGTGGAAAAAAGCGTTTAGGGAAACCCACTCTCAGTACGCCCGACTGGGATTCGAACCCCTATCGCCCTGTTATCGGCAGTTTAAGTCTATTGCAAGAGTGACGCCTTAAACCATGCGGTCACTGAAGCACGTTACTGTAAATTACACCCCATGGCATGTACATAAACATGTAGATCTTGTAACTTTTTGTAAAGGTTCTTAAGCCAGTAAATCGTATGAACTGAGTGTGCTTTATTAAAAAAATTATTTCTAACTTTCCTTCTACAACAAAGGCTAATACAGTTCCTTTAAGCTCTACCACCCTTTTCCCTACTCTTTTATTGTAAAATTCAGATATACCAAATGTATATAAAGAGGTGGTGTGCAAAGAAGAAGAAAAAATCTCTGACAGCGTAAAGAGTTTAATAAAGTTCTGCGCTCGAGCGTACGCCTTGTTGTAAGACTACTTTCACTCGGCTAAGGAGTGGGAGGAGGTGAAGGGGCGTCTCGGCGCGCCTTGAATTTATCGACGAGTTGCAACGTCCCTACAACCCCCTACTTCTTCCATTCCATCCTGCTTCAAAGCTGCTGATGGCTATCCTTGAGAAAATACAACATTATTTACTTTTTAGTTCGTACGCTTTAGTGTCAGAACTGGCTATCAGTGAGTTTAACCTTTGTTTTCCAGGAGGAAGGGTGGGAAAACCGTCCAATATGCACCCATCATCAGCCCTGTGTTTTTTACTCACAAACATCCAAACATAGGTTAAGGAGCGTCCAAAGCAAGATCATTAATACAATGTCAAATCAGGTGCACTTATCTGGATTTCGATTCCTTGCCCTAAAATGTAGCCTACCAATGCAGACTGTGACCAAACGGTCTAAGTTGTTACGTTTGTTCTATTGTTACGAGGATGTCGAGGCTCAAATCTGGGTCGAGTTAAGAATAAGCTTTTTTTTTTATTATTCTCATGAAGGTGCATTTTCTCTAAATACCTTCTCCAGTCAGACCCTCTTGGATTAATTCTTTATTAGCTTTTACTTTATATAATTATTATATTTATCTGCATGGTTATTAATGGCTTAATCCAATAGGTTGGGATAGGAAAGGTTACTTAGATGAAGTACACTCACATTAGTGTGGATAGAAGATATAAAAACATGGTGCTAAATCATATTTGATAAACACCCCCTTTCCAGTTCACCCTGATCGAGTTTCGAACCTTGACCTTTCCCCGTCACTGACAATCCAGTATTTTGTGAGCCTTATGCCTTAGACCACGTCACCACCAATGAGGGTGTATCAATTTTTTTTATAATGGTATTAACGTGAACTTTATTAACAGACTGATAATATTAACACATAACTTATAAACTAGCTTAATTATAGAATAAACACAACACCCAGACCCCAGACCGACAGTCCTTGTCTGGGGTAGAAGAAACCCAATGATACATTCTTTTGCTATGTCAAGAGTTGAACCAGCGATTCTTAGTTCAGTAAGCAGATGCGCTACCCACTAATAAAGTGTCGGACTAGCCCAGTTGTTAAATGCACCACTGAACTGAACCTAAGCAAGGATTGAACTTGGGCACGGGACGACTCCTGGATAGCGCTGTGGGCATAGCATTGGCGTATCAAGCCAGAGGTCCCGGATTCGATTCCCAGGTTCAAGTGTAATTTCTCAATTAAAAGGATATGAATACTAAATTTCACAAACGTTAACGGGGCTTCCACCTGCAACTCTTTTGTAAAGTAAATAAATCCACGGGTTGTGGAGTAGGAGGAAAGAAAAGCCCCGAGGGTATTAAAAATACCTACAGCAGACATGAAATGTTCAAACAGTTACTGGGAAATTTTATTTTTCTCAAAAGAGGAACATAATTGAAGAAATATTATTAATAAATAAACAATGAAAGGGGAAATGTAAGCTTTCTTTTCCTGAATGTAATCTTTTATTTCTAATGCAGGAATAACATTTTAAATTAAATTTAATCAAACAAAAGAGGGCTTCCCTATTTCTTGTTTTATTTTACATTCCGGATTATTGCTAAGGGGGTCGCCTTGCGGAGCACTGAGATGCGTTGTAGACATTTAGAAATCTAGTGTTAAGAAGTGTTATATTGTTTCAAACTATGGTTTATTCCAAATTGAAGGGGGAGGGGAATGTTTGAAATGTTTAAATATAGAATTAAAAACAGCGTATTATAAGTTGTATGGTTAAAAAAAGAATCACGAAAAGGAGAAATTATTTAATTTTCAAGGACGTTTCACACGAAACATCGCAGTTTTGAGATCAAAGTAAATAATTAGAAACACAGATCCAGCCTTCTTCAACCGAATAAAGTCATAAAAAAAGACCACGACATAACCTTCTAAGATAGTTGTGGATTGTTTTAGTGGTTTCGAACTATTTCCTTAGTAGTTATCGCAGAGCGAGTTGTGTAGTTGGAACCCTCAAACAATTAAAACCTCTCTTCTTTCAGAGAAATTATTAAATGAATATCTATTGTGTGTTTCAATTTGTATTGTAATGCAATATGTGCTAGTGTGCGAGTGCGTGTCTAACGACATTGTTATACAGAACTATTGTATCCGTATTTTCTAATTATTTTATATCTGAGAAATCTTGAGGAGGATGTGTATGTTGAAAATTAATATTATATAATATTGTATTTAATATATTATATTATTAAATAATAATTATAATATAGAGTGAATTGTTTATATATTATTAATTCCTGTTTCTCATCGCGTCTCACTACCCTTTTGGGTTATACACATATATGATGGTTACACTAATGGAGTAGGGATGAGGACGGTACTTTACATTTTAAAGGATACTAACCAGCATTTGCATGGAGGAAAAGTGGGAAACAATTAAGGAAAACCATCCTCAGTACAAAAAATGGGGTTATAGCCCCAATCTTCTCATCATCTTCAGTCCAGTCCAGAGTGATGCCTCCCTAGACCACGTGACTACAAAAGTGAGGTATTTGGGTTATTAATTTGTTAATCTAAATCATTGTGGTCCAACCTTTAATGACTCGTGAGACAAACCGCAAAATGCAGCAGCAACGTAAAGGGCCGCAAACAAAATAAAAATATAATAATGATGGTAATAAACATGTGACATTGCTTTTATTAATTCCTTTGACTCCGGTTGTGGAGAATAGGCCGGCAACGAAGTATCACTACTCCGGATATTCCTTGTTACAGTTTTTGTGATTGGTTAATTTCAGCCCACCCACCTCATGGACTTGTACGAGCGAACGCGAAAGATCCTGCTAATTATGTCGTAAAGGTACTTTCACATACCTTACAGCAGTGGTTCTTAACCTTTTATTACCACAGCCTCCTAAATATATTAACATATTTTCGTGGCCCTTAGTTTTTACTGATATGTTAATAATTAAGATTTATTCTCAAATAGTGGCTTTATATACTGATTATAATAGCAAAAAACAAACATAAATTAACTTACCTAAATGCATCTAGTGGAACCTCTGCTATTAAACACTTTCCCCTAATTTGTCTATTCTTGTTTCAATTGTATTACTTACCCGCCTCGGTGGCGTAGTTGGCAAACGCGCTTGTCGTGTTGAGCTCGACTGCTGAGGACCGGGAGATCGAGGTTCGAATCTCGGTTGGGTGAACTGGGGGTGGTTTTCCCTAAATGGTTTTCCACTTTCCCTCCACGCAAATGCGGGTTTACTTCCTCTAATCAAACCTTACCAATTCCTAATCCATCAGAGTAATTAGTACTTAAAGCGTATAACCCGAACGATTAGTAAGACGCGGTGCTAAATATTATTATTATTATTATGCCCCTCAAGTCTCTGCCCAAGGTCAGGATGATGCTAATTATTTTGACCAAAGTAAGGCATTTGATTTATGTCAGCATAATATTATTCTCTCTAAGCTTGGTAATTTTGGACTTTCTCACTCTTATGTAAATTGGTTCAGCAGTTATTTGCATGAAAGATCATTCATTGTTAAAATTGATTCACATACCTCAAATACATTTTTAGCACCCTGTGGCATACTTCAGGGTTCTAATTTAGGTCCTCTTCTCTTTAATGTGTTTATTGATGACATTGGTAAATATTTGAACTCGTCTAGTTATTTACTCTTTACTGATGATGTAAAATTATTTAAAACTATCAAATCAATAGCAGATTGTATAGATTTACAAAATGATGTAAATGGTATTTTACAATGGTCTTTGGAAAATGGAATGTCTGTCAATAATTCTAAGACCAAATCTATATTTTTTACTAGGAAAACTAATACTTTTTTTTACTTATAAATTGGGCAGTGATTACACTTTGTATTAATGATCTTGGTGTCGTCCTGGATAACCAACTTTATTTCCACTATCATGTTGACCATGTCATTTCCCAATCATTGAAATTACTTGGGCTTATTAAATTTATTACTTCATCATTTAATAAAGTTGACTGTTTTTTATGACTGTATTACGCCCTGGTTAGATCTAAGTTAGAATATGCTACTGTTGCTTGGAATTCCATTACCTTAACTGACTCTCTTTGGTTAGAAAACGTTCAAAGAAAATTTGTTGCTGCATGCTATGATAAACACTTTAGTAACCGGATTTATTATGATTATGAGAGAATTTGAAACCTCTTAGGGCTCCAAACTCTCTTCTCGCATAGACTTTACTGTGATGCCCTTTTTGTTTTTTAATATTTTCAATAACAAAATTTATTGTAAATTTGCCCTTGATCATGTAGGCGTTCATATCCCTTCTTGGGCTTCTCGTAATCCTAAATTATTTTTTCTCGATAGCTCTTATAAGATGAGCCCTATAGGTCGTTGTATTCATAGCGCCAATTCTAGATTTGTTGAATTCGACTTTTATCATAAAAGGAAAGCTAAACTCAGAGAGTTATTTAAGGATATCCCATATCAATCATTTATCATGTAGAGGTTCCGCCTATATTATTTAAACTTACAATATTCTGATCTATTTTTTGCATAATGTTACTGCTTACTATTTAGTTATTTGTTTTTAATATTACTTTTTATTCTTATTATTATTAACTACTTTTTTTTATCTCGTATCTATTCATCAGTATATAACATTATCTAGCCATTTTTTGCCTATCATTTTTTTCTTGTGTAAATATATGTATTGTAAGGTATGTACGTGTGTACTTTTCAGTGCTGGCCTGTTAGAGGTCTTACGAATGTTGGCCAGCACTATAATAAAGGAAATTGAAATTGAAATTATTATTATTATTATTAATTGTATTACGCGGTGACCTGGCGGTCTAGGGGTAAGGTGTCGGACTTCTGTGCTGGTGGCCGGGGTTCAATCCTCGGTCCCGGCACAGATTTATCTGATTACCAAACCCTTCCTTCACCTCTGGCAAGACATCTTGTGAATGTGGGGAATGCCAGGCCTCCACCGTGGTTCGGATCCCACGTTAAACTGTAGGTCCTTTATTTAATTCACACAATCACCCTACCATTACACATTAACGTAAGTGCGTATAACCCGAACGGGTAGTAAGACGTGGTGCTTATAATAATAATAATAATTGTATTACTTAATGCTATTCGCATGCAGGAGTCTATCCGGGGTCGATTTCGCTACTTTGTTTTAATATTTATCATTGTGTAAAATCCCTTTTTTATATAATTAAGTAGAAACAAAGGGCAACAGATGTTGAATGGCGTTGGTAAGCAGATATGGATTATATGTACTATCCATGATTTCTATTATCCGCGCTGCCTCTCCCTCCATTACCTCGGAAAATCGAGAGTCTACTATACTTACATGCTTACGATCATCGAATTATTTCTTTCAAAACGTAAAATTTAAGATAATTGATTTCACTAATAAGCAAATGAAATTTAAAATTACTTTTGGGGGCCACCCAAAAAACCTTTCGCGGCTCCCCACGGGGCTGTGGCCTCCCGGTTAAGAATTGCTGCCTTACAGGAATCCTTTACACGCCACACTCAACATAGGACCAACAGTTGTACTTCCCCTCCAAGGGGCTACAAATTAATATCACTCTATAAAGATCCGTCGACCTCGGCTGGGTTTGAACCTATGCTCTTTGGGTCCTAAGGTGGACACTGTACACCAAAACCACCGAGGTCGACAACATTTAGTTTACAAGTACAATATAGTAATGTATTGTAACCATACCACTAGAGTTAGTGAGACAACTGAGACACTTTTTGTGGAGCAAGTTTTTAAATAATGGAAATCGGGTAGCGCCTTTTTGTAATGTGTCCTAGGCCCCATTAATATTGGAGGGCCTGAATAGTAATAATAATAATAATAATAATAATAATATTTAGCACCGCGTCTTACTACCCGTTCGGGTTATACGCTTTAAGTACTAATTACTCTAATGGGTTAGGAATTGGGAAGGTTTAATTAGAGGAAGTGAACCCGCATTTACGTGGAGGTAGGGTGGAAAACCATTTAGTAAAAACCACCCCCAGTTCACCCGACTGAGATTCGAACCTCGATCTCCTCGTCCTCAGCAGTCGAGCTCAACACGACAAGCGCGTTAGCCAACTACGCCATGCTCGATTCTAAAGGATAAGGAGATTCATTTGGAGTAAGTACGACCACATTTCAATAGAAAGAGGTTGCAAGAATCACAGGGGTTTTTTCCCCCCTGTTTTTTTTCCTCACTAATCAACAATAACTACACTCATTTAATGGCACAAATGAGGAGATAAAGTAGGAACGGATAAATGAGAGGGAATGTACATGCATTTCCATGCAGGGAAAGTGTAAAACCATTCCGTTAAAACCCCCTTCAGTCTACCGTTCACAGTGTCACTGGAAAACCAGACTAAATTAACTTGACGTTTAGTACGCGTGCCACCCGATGCGCGTTAATCACGTATTGAATTTACGTGACGTAAATAGCCATAAAACCTGACACCAAATCGTACCAAAAAACCTTTTCTTAATTAATTTCTGGAAATGCAGTAGTTTAAATTACTACCAGCCCATCATCATGGTTAAGTGCTTAGAGTTGTAAATTCTGAGTGAACCCTGGGTTGATTTATAGGGGGTTGAGGGTCTGGATCTGAAGAATATATTTTAATGCGAGTTTGTCTGTCCCAGGTTAAGTTTTGTAGTTTTTGGTATCCAACTAGTAAATATCTTGGTATTAAGGCTGGTGTGTAGACGTATTGTCCAAGGTTAGCTATTTTTAAAAAAATCTTATGCAGATATACTATATGTGTTTAGGAAGTATATTAAACTTTAAAAACTACTTATTGAAAAAGGGCCTGTGTTCATCCCCTCTATGATGGTAGAGAAGTTCAGGGAGTCTAGAACGGGGTCGCATCCTGTCTGTGTGGCGAGTGACCTCACAATCCTCCAGAGGGTGGTTTGAAGGAGGCTTGTTGAGTTTGGAACACGACCCAACAGCTCCCGGGTAATCTCCTGCCCAGGGATCACAGGACAGATCCTCTGCTGTCCCAAAGTCCACCCTGTCTCCCCATTGTGTCACTAAATAAACCCCTGGTCTATGGAAAACTTTTGTAACTACCCCTCTCCCTCTTTCTTTCTCTCTCACACATATAACATTATCAGGGTCTTACAGTTGAAAGTCTATACTCAAAGAACAAGCTAGTAATTAGACAATTCTACACGGTTAATTTAAATTTAAACATTAGTTACAAATATCGCTGCTAAAAAGCGCTAATACAAAGGGACCAAGGTGGGAAAGGAGGGTCACAATACCCTCTTTTCATCCTTCAGGGTCACCTGTTAGGTGATGGAGGAGAGGGCGGGAGGGACCAAGAATAAAGGAGGACCTTAATATATAATGGTAACATTAACGATCTTGGCAGTTGGCGAAGTGATATTTGTTTTTAATTACAAACCTTCAGCTTTATTTGCTAGTTTGGCGAGTTCTCATTATTTATAGACATTGAACCGTCGGTATCTAAATGGTTTATGCTATTCTCAATACAATCATGGTTAGGTCGTGATCGAGAGTTGTTGGTGGTGTGTTTAAACTTACAAATTATAAATATTTCTGACGGGGGGGGGG
>CABEEJ010000761.1:67666-79496 GCA_901482245.1 Timema douglasi
TACTGGCAGGTTCTATGCCTATATACATTAATAAATAGGTCTATGTTTCAGTGTTAGGTGAAATATTCAGTGGCTCTGGAAGCGCTTTGGAAGTGGGGAAGGGGTCTCAACCGAGAGGGGTCCGGGGGTCCTTCCCGTGTGAAATTTTAAACCTTTGATGACTCTAGAAGCTTTTTGAAGGTTGTTTATTTTGTATGGGTAGAACTTTTTTTTATGTCTTTCTTTGTCATAAAAGTATATTATCAAAATGGTTGTAAGAGAAGATAAGAAAATACTAACTTTTTTGGTGTACAATGAAAATCTGTACTTAATTTTTATTTTACAGCTGGTAGAACCATATTTGTAGTAGGAGACATATAAGAAAAGAGTTTTGTATGTGACTCACAAGCCAAAGGGGGCTCTAAGGCTCTTCCTAGATTTATTGTTAATATGTGAATGGCCCTACAAACCATTTAGTTAGCTTGCTTCTCACTTAAAAAATCAGAAAAATTGAAATAATCTAAAAGTTATTTGGCGCGATCCTCTAGAAGATCTATCCATCATCGGCATTCTAGTCTAGTGTGAGAATAGTGCCTTAGACCATGCGGCCACAGAAGCTAGTGTCATCGTTATTAACAGTAGTAACAAAATATGACTATAATGATACAAAAATTAGAAGTGTACATTTAAGTAGGCTAAATCAATAATTAAAATCAGAAAAAAACAACATTATCAAAATAAGAGATCATTTACAAATATAACAATTTCAATATAAAGGTGACCTGGCAGTCCAGGGGTAAGGTGTCAGACTTCTGTACTAGGGGTCCAGGGTTCAAACTCAGTCCCAGCACGGATTTATTTGATTGCCAAACCCTTCCTTCACCTCTGACAAGACGTGTATTAATCACAAGTTGTGAATGTGGGGAATGCCAGGCCTCCACCGTGGTTCGGATTCCACGTTAAACTGTAGGTACCTCCATTTCATATCACAATCACCCTACCATTACACATTAGCGTAAGTGCGTGTAACGTACAACCCGAAGGGGTAATAAGACGCGGTGCTAATAGTAATAATAATAATAATAATAATTTCAGTCCAGTCCTTCTTTTACTATGACTAGGCCCTACATTAGTTTTCAAAAAACAGAAATCAGCAAATTTTAAAAGGAGTAGGTGAAGTCTTAAGAGATATGACTCAGTATTTTATATGTATATTTCAATACTTTCATAAATGATTCGTTAGAGTGTGTGTGTGTGTGTGTGTGTGTATACACACACATACTCTAACGAATCATTTATGAAAGTATTGAAATATACATATAAAATACTGAGTCATATCTCTTAAGACTTCACCTACTCCTTTTAAAATTTGCTGATTTCTGTTTTTTGAAANAATCAGCAAATTTATATATATATATATGAGAGAGAGAGAGAGAGAAACTAACTAACTAATCCAGAATATCACATTCCCAGCACGTGAATGAATATTTGAATATCCGAGTTAACCAATTTGACAAAAAATAAATACATAAAATACCGCAAACAAATTTCCCATTTCCGTGCCACTGCGTTTCAAGCTAGTAATAAAATACCGGTAATTATTCATTGCAGACTTTCCGTCAAATTTAACAATTCATAAAAGCATTTAATTAAATAATTCAGCTGTTTTAATAGCTAGTATGCCGTGTTACGATATAGGATGTGCCCCGCGGTCTAGGCTAGCGCCAGAAGAGGTATTTCCCATAATACATCGCGGAAATGTCAGACTAATTAGGTCTAAACCAACCCAAATGAGGGGATATAATTAGTATTGTATAAAGCTCTACCATTGCACCATATTAATATCCTTAACTAACGCTATTGTTCTATTACAATATCTCAGTTCATTAAGGCTTCCGTGTAGTTAACGCAAGCTGTGTTATACTTTAATCTCTCCCTCAACCGGCACTAGCCTACTTTTCCCACCACTAAATAAATTACTACAAAATTATAGTGAAACAAACCGCATTGGCGGGAAACGCGGACTAAAGCGTCAGGCTCACTTAGTATGTTTTTTGTTTTTTCAGATGACGAGAAAGCTAAGAGCTCAAACCCCAACCAGGTAGATTTTTCCCGAATGTTCTCCCCACTATTTCTCCCGAATGTTCTCCCCACTATTTCTCATGAATGGTTTCCCCACTATTTCTCCACGGAAATAATTGGTACATTTCCTGAACATTCTCACTTTCTTTTCCCTGCCCCATAAGTGTGTAACATATATGTGGACAACCCCGGCTGAGTGGAAATTATGTTCACTGGTCCTACTCATATTACCGAAATATGGAAAACATTGGAGGCCAAATGGCTTTAGATTAGTTTATGGAACTAAGTGGAATTTGGAACTGAGAGCCGAAATAATAGAACCGGAACTGACAAGATTTTGTAACTAACACACACACACACACACACACAGAGACGTATATATATATGGGGTGAACAATACTACTATTTTCGCTCCAGTGGCCCACAAATTAAATTGGAATTGAACCAGCAACCCGTGACAAAAGTAAAAAAGAGAATTTCGAAGGGGTGGGAAGTAAGGGAAATAGATTCAACCCCCTTCGCCATTTCACTCTTGTAGAAATCCCTGGACGATCCGTCATATCATCCCTGTGAATGCACCGATGGGTATTGAAGTGGGAGCGAAGGATGAGAGCAGTTTGGGGGAGGGGGGTACTAACAACGAACGTAAGAAGGGGGAACCCTAAGAATTATTCTTTTCTAATACAGCTTTTCCTCGAAATAATTCTCTTTCTTTTGAAAATAATATCAATATAAAAATGGTAATTTTACTATAGTGTGGTTTGATTATAATGATAACTCAAACTATCGTTGGTGGTCTAACTGTCTAAGGCGTTATATTTTCATTAGACTTGTTCACTGTTGACAGGAAAGCCAGGGCTTTAATTCTGACCAGGTGCATTCTGGGGTGCTTTCCCCATCCTTTCTCCCCACTGTGGGGTGGACTTACTCTGAAAACCACCCTTCTTGTTCTTCTCCCCCTTACCAGTGTGGCTACCAGGGCTGGTATTTATCATGGTAATGCGTGTATTGGAAGGTCTACCAGTACGAGCTGGATGCATTTAAATTAAGCCAATGGAGTAGGAATGAGGAAGTTAGAGCTTAGAAGAAGTGTACCTGTCATTCACTTGGAGGGAGAGTAGGAAATCTTAAAAATATATATATATATCGGTATTAAAGCTGACCGAGATTTGAACCCCAGTCTCCCCTTTTCTGGAAATTCATATCATACGTTAAGCTGCGTGCCCACCGACTCATGAGACAAATTCTAGTTGAAATCTTGGTCGATGTGAAAGCGCCTCTTTGTTAAGTTGACTGCCATATTTACAAATATGATGGACTTAAGAGGGGGATGTATGGGACGTGAAAAAAGGGCAAATGTTTTGAAGTTTTTATATCAAAATATATTTTTTGTCTAAAATAAATAAAATTTTGCTAAAAGAAGAGAGAAGTTATTAAATTCCAGGACACGCTTGACAGATATTCAAGAACTGTTGATATCACCATGTGAAGAAAATTAAACTCTATTCTTGTACTGAAGCTATATATATAAATTATTTTGACAAAAAAAGTTTTTATATAAGAAATGCAAAAACACTGACCTTTCCTCGCATTCCCTAGGTAATCCCCACCTAAAACCCAAGCACAAGAGTTTCTCTTTAACACCACGTGACGTTAAGCCCGCATGCTTAATTTAATTACTATAAATTGCCTATATGATGGCTATATGAGTACGAATAAGGCATAGTTTGTAAGAGAATCAACGAGAGCAGTGGGTATTTTTTAATTTATGCTAACAGTGCCACTCGCCCAAACACGAGACTGCGTCAGCAAACTAAATCAGAAATCAAACACGTAATGCGGGTACACTTCCGATAACATTTCTCATCCCTAAAACTACTAACGTAATTACTACATAAGCGTATAACCCAAACGGGTAGTAAGACGCGGTGCTAAAAATTAAATTTATAAAATTGTCAACAGTTGAGTGACCAAAAGCAACCTGAATAACAACGTGAAAGTTTTTATCACCTTAAACCGCTTATCTATTTGAATTTTGCACATTCCTATAATCATTAGAATTATTTAATAAAGTTAACATAAAGTTAGAGCTTCAACAAGCATTACGACTCCACCCGAAACATACTATGACCCTGAATGGGATCGTGACCCCCATGCTGGAAAGCGTTGCCTGCCACCATGGGGCCAACGAAGCAAGTCACATAACCTCGCATAAAGCACATACGAGCATTATAACAAATCCCTATATGGAGAGAGAAAGAAAAGAGTAAACAATTTGAAAAGAGAGGAAATCTGCAGAATAATAAAACTAGTTAGATAAAGCAAGTTTATAATGTGACCAGAATAGGGATGAAGTATAATGCTCGGCACACACGGGTGATATTTCCGTACGAGCAGATTATAGTTTTCAGCAATGTTTAAGTACAGACACATGCGTAGAAAATATATTTGTAGTCTTAAATGAGCAAAATTGTCTTTCAAACAAAAGTAAATTGTAATATCTTTACTTAAAAAAAATTGTTTCAACTAAATGTGTTTTATTACAAACAAAAACAAAAAATAATGCCAGATTGTTTCAAAATATGCATGATAGGATTTTCAATCTTTACGAACATACTGTGGGCTAAACCATTTTATAAAATAACTTTTATTTGTGTTGGTAACAATAACTGTTCACATATCAAGGATGAGAATAATAGCCTTACGAATACACGTTATATATCTCTTAGTTGCTACTTCGCTGGTTATTTCGTGATAGTTGCCATCATGGTTTCAATGCAAGTTTCCTAAAATGTTGGGTACTAAAACATCGCACGTGTGTGGTGCATAGCATGACATGATGATTTTTGAGAAGACACATGCCGCATTATCTGATAATCTCTTTTGTGAAACAAATGAAAGGTTATAAATATCTGAATCACAGAATCTTGGAGAAAGCACATTCTATGCCAGAAGATTTTTCTAAAGAGAACTGAAAAAAACCCACATAATTTAATCCAAAGATTTTATGAGAAAAGCAATTAAAAATCACTAAGGCCACCTTATTTTTCAACCAAAGGCTTAAACTATAAATTATCAATTGAACTATACAAAATATGTTCTCATTGTGAAATTAAGAAATAAAAAAGGTTATATTAAATGTGGCCTACAGCTTAATTTTGACAGCTGAATCGGTGGGCATGCAAAAAAATACGTCAATCTGTTGGTTGGGGTTCGAATCATAGTTGGGCGTAGTGAGGTGTTTTATCTCCTTACTATCACCCCCCCCCCTCTTCTCCCAAGAAAGTACGTCAACATTTCCCCAAAATTGTAACTACCTTAGCTCTACCCTTTCAGTGTTATTTTTGACACCTTAACTCAGTCGTTAGTGAGCATCTGCCGGAAAAATAAGGGAACCCAAGGAATGTCATATTAACTTTTCAACGTGATTCTGGTTCATTAAGAATGCAACTATATTGAATACAGAATTGTCTTCCTCCCTTAATCCTCCGTTAATCCCGTTCGGAAAATCCATATTATTACATTAATAAAAAACAATATTATATTGAAATAGAAATACTTAACGTGCACTTTATAAAAACACTGATCACATTATCACACTACTTAAAAACTAGCATAATGCTAGAACAATCCCTCAGACAATAATTCCCCAATGATACATTTTAGGCCATGCCACTCTTTTAACCTTGGTCGAACGACTTATATATAGTTAAAGAAAAAAGATTGTCTGACATTTTAAAACCAGCATACAATGATTACTATTCATGTAATGTTCTATTGAATGTATTTTTTTTTTTTTCCTGTTTAACTTAACTTGATCGCGCGTACAGCTCGAATGGGTAGTAAGGCGTAGTGCTAGTAAAATTACAAAAAACTTGATCACCAAGGAAAAATATCAACTTCAAATCCAAGGAGAAATAACTATGTGAGGTATTTTGATCTAGTTGTTAACATGATGTGCTTAACGTTTTTTTGAATGGGGGGAGTGAGCGTGGTCGACTCTTAACATAATTTCTAGTTTATATAATGTTGATTATTTCACCAATGTATATTTGGATTGTATATAGAATTAAACATAGGGCTCGTATAATGTACATGCTGCATAGTCTAATAGATATGAAAATTAGAACTCAACCCCCACTCCCCCAGAATAACAAACGTTGAGATATTGTTCCATCCCAAGAATTGAAAATTTCATGAAAATGATTTTAGTAATTATCTTTTAACAATTTAGGTTTGATCTTGACAGAAAATCTATGGCTAAATCCATATTATTTTCAGTCACTTTTAATCACGTTATTGTTTACAAGTAACGTTGCCTTTTATTTTTTATGGCTGTTTTAGAGTGTTATAAGCCCTGTTACAGGTAGCACAATTCTAATCAATTTTGTATAGTCGACTTTCCTCACTTTAAATTATGGGCACCGGCTTCTTATTGGTAAAAATCCTCACTCTGTTATTTTTTTTAATGGGAACTACAGTTTTGACACTCTTCAAAACTATCAAAGGAATCCTCAAATAACTTAAAATTTTATGTTATAGTCATAACAACGTAATGCTGCATATGTATGAAGAGGGCTGCATGTATCTAGTTTCCTATACCTTCAGCGTATAACCCGAACGGGTAGTAAGACGCGGTGCTAAATATTATTATTATTATTATTATCCTATACCTTCCGCCTTAATTTGTGCAAAACGTCGTTGATAATAAGCTACTTTACCCTTTAGATCTATTTTGTAATCAACTAAAAATATAGGGTTATATATATATATATATATATATATATATATATACAGAGAGAGAGAGAGAGAGAGAGAAATGTAGGTATTTTGCAACATTTTGAAATAACGAGCTATCATCTAAATATTGCAAGGAAGCTGAGCTTCTAAAATGCGTTTAAACGTTACCATAAAATAAAAGTTTAAGTTTGAGAAGCAAGAAAAAATGGCGCTGAAACGTTGATAAAGGAGATATCTGGGGATTTGAACAAATAATAAGTTCTACTGATTCTATTGAAAGAAAGAGAAAGAAATGAAAAAGGGAATTACGTCATACTTTTGTAAGCTCTAAGCACAAGATTTTCTTCAAATAAAACCTTTATATTGTTGTGCTAGGGCTCTGGCTTGGGCTGAGAGAAGGGAGTATTAATTTTTCAAGGGTTCTTGAAGAATCTAGGGTTATACGAGTTCTTGTATCTAGGATATAATCTTAACCTTCTCTCCACCCCAATTTCCACAGTTTCTCCCCTCTCCCTCTTTTTGTACTTAATGGTCGGAACATGCGCCTGGCACTTCTCTACCCTCCCCTGAGGGGGGTCTAGTCCCCCCCCTTACGCCTCCCCATCATTGCACTATTGTCTACCTATCACAAATGGACGCCCTCCATCGTCTGAAAAGTGCCTGACTGGCTTCCATTACCAATTACTTGAACATTTTTACCGGACAGAAACCAGTCTCTTTTTTTACCCTCTTATTACTATTTCTACTAACCCCCTCCCTGACACCCCCTTTGTGTCCGACCGGTCAGACACAATGCGCTTGAGCAGTGGTTTTAGAGAAACCTGTCATTTTCGGCCAAGTGTTTTATCAATCATTTATACCACAATTGCACGTTGTCAAGATATGAAAGAAGTTATTTAAATGTATGAATGGTTTTAGCTCTAGGTTTCTGAGATAAATACTTTTCTTCTTCTCCATTATTCATGTATCGTTCGAAATGATTGTTATCGACATGACTATGACAAAATAAATATATTAGACTAGCTAGTATTTATTATACCTCCAAATATTGAGATTTCTAAAAGGTCGTGACAATGACAGTCATGTCGGAAAGGAATTAGTTTTAAAAGGTGTTTTGACATGCATGATTTAAATACGATTTAATTATAAGCTAGTTATAAAAAGTAGCAATGCAAGGCCAAAAATCCTTGCCTATTATTGAAGTAACATTGTCTACAAACAGGGCAGAGTCCTTGCTTCGTATTGAAGTAACAATGTTAACACAAAGGGCAGAGTATTTGCCTTGGATTGAAGTAACAATCTTAACACACAGGGCAGAGTTCTTGCTTAATATTGAAGTAACAATGACTACACACAGGGCAAAGTCCTTGCTTCGTATTGAAGTAACAATGACTACACACAGGGCAGAGTCCTGGCTCCGTATTGAAGTAACAATGTCTACACACAGGGCAGTCTTTGCTTCGTATTGAAGTAACAATGTCTACACACAGGGCAGTCTTTGCTTCGTATTGAAGTAACAATGTCTACACACAGGACAGAGTTCTTGCCTATTGTTGAAGTAACAATGTTTACACACAAGGCAAAATCCTTGCTTTGTATTGAAGTAACAAATACTACACACAGGGCAGAATTCTTACTTCGTATTTAAATAATACTATCAGTACACAAAACATATTTTTTGACCTTTTACAAAATATCAATAATTAATTAATCTTAACAAATCCTTTATTTACCTCGGCTCAAAATAGTAAAGATTGTTAACTACTTACTCCCTTGTGTCTGAGAAATAAGACAACGCACAGCCCAGTTTTCATAGGATACTACAAATTTAATTCTTGCGGCCAAAATTAACCACATTTTACTATATTATTAGTATTATTTAATTGATAATATCTATCAAAAATTACAGCTGCAGATCACATGACTTGACGTATGAATATGTGAAAGTAGATCTAGTTATTTTACTATTTGTTGGATATGGCGCTTTCTATGTAAATTTGACTCTAGCAATCTTTTGATAATGTACAAGATATAAATCTTTGGTTAATTATGTGCCAAGATTTATGAAACCTTTATAAAAAACAATCTCCTATCAATATTGTTGATCTGTGACTGATGGTTTGTGCGTGTTAAATAATACAAAATAAAAATATTAAAGTTATAGGACCATTTATATGTTTAGAAACATTGGACACACATCAACGAGTACAGTCGTTCATCTGAGACAAATAAGAAAATTTTCTGAATTTAAGTTCGCTATATTAGTTTTAATAATTTTTAATACGCTTTCTTTATTTTTACAATGAAGTTAGTGAGTGACCTCCACAACCGTCTTGTTTGTTGAGTAAACCTTGTCACGTTTAAGGCGGGGTGCTAGTGAGAGCGAGTTTAGTGCATTAATTTTGCAGTTTTTATAGCACAAACATCTTTTGGGCAAAATAAATCAAATATTTCTTCTATAGAAACATAAAGTTTTGTTTTCTGCACATGCTAATATCAACAGTTGTTGAATATCTGTCATGAGCATGGCAGTATTTGATGACAAACTTTTTAAATGAACAGAAAAGTTTGTCACCAAATGCCGCCATGCTCATGACAGATATTCAACAACTGTTGATATTAGCATGTGCAGAAAACAAAATTCTATGTTTCTATAAAATAAATATTTGATTTATTTTGGCCAAAAGATGTTTGTGCTATAAAAACTGCAAAATTAATGCACTAAACTCACGCTCCCTAGCACTCCACCTTAAACCACTTTATTTTTATATTTTGATGGAGGTAGTTAACATACTCTTTCTGAGCACACAAATTATATCAACACATGATTTACTTGCTCGATTAACCCAATACCATACACCCAACCTTAATACTTAGATATTTACTAATTGGATAACAGAACGATCCCGTAAACACTTAGCAAATAAGTTTATCTGCACCCCTCGGAATCAAAATAGTGTACCTAAGAAATGTTGTTGTCCTCTCTAATCACTTAGTTAATCTCCGAT
This sequence comes from Timema douglasi, assembly GCA_901482245.1. Classification (NCBI taxonomy): domain Eukaryota; kingdom Metazoa; phylum Arthropoda; class Insecta; order Phasmatodea; family Timematidae; genus Timema; species Timema douglasi. The sequence continues at coordinate 77,476 of CABEEJ010000761.1, forward strand.
AGATGGAAGAAAGCAACGTTGTACAGTTAATTATCTATGAAAGACAGAGCTTGGGGGATGGATGATCATAATCACGGGAATCAGTCGTAGCTGATATTCGATTAAACTAATTTTTAACGTTGCTTTCTTCCAACTAGATTAGTTTGGAATGCACAATGAACAATGTATCTGCACTGTTGGCAGCATAAAACCCCAAACGAGTCGCCGGTGGCTGTGATATCAATGATAGTGATTAGTAGAAGATGATATCCACACGTCCATCACAGACTCTGCCTTAAAATATAAGTGAAGAATGAGTCTGCCCACTGGATAGCTCGGTGGTATAGCATTGGGAGCTAAGCCAAAAGTCCAGGGTTCAATTCCCGTGTCCAGGTGTAATTTTTCAGTTTATTCGAATAATCTCAGATAGTCGAGTTACCGAGAATAAATACTCCTTCAAGAGAGTACTAATCCCATAAATCCCAAACTATAGTATGATTTTGGCAGGAAGAACAGTAGAAGTAAGTTACTAAAGTTACTAAATCAATTTTAATACATTCATAAATCAGGCTATGCTATCTTCAGCTGTCACTTTTGATCTATATTGTCAATATCTATCAAATAAAACAACTAAAATAGTAAAATGTTATCAAAGTTGGCCGTAAATTAATATGTTTGAATTTTCTCTACTGTTCTTCCAACCATAATCAGGGTTTATATAAAGCTGGTTTCTTAGGTTGAGTGGCTAGGGAAGTCCTCATAAGAGGACTTGAGAAAGATTAATTTTAAAATATTAGCATGTAGATAACCAAATATTATCTTCTACTAAAATATCCTTTAAGCTGAGGTAACAGGCTAATGAAAGTTATTTAGTGTCACTAAAGACTATCAGTAATTTAAAATAGCTGAGCAAGGTAGTGGGATACGTACTGCTAGTGACTTAAGTGGGCCGCCCGCCGGAGCGCTGAGATGCGTTGCAGACTCCAGAAATGCTGCGCTCTTTAAGATATTTGTTATTTTAAAATATAGTTCATGTCAAAATATAGGTGAAATATATCAACATATCTATATAAGAATAAAATCTTTCACTGTAAGTTTTATAATATAAAAAAATCACGAAAATATGAAATTAGCTTCGATTTAAGGGCGTTTCACGTGAATTGTCTCAGTTCTTATATCAAAGTAAATAGTCAGAAACAAACATCTTGCATTGTCCAAACAAATAGTGTTTATTTAACAGGGTCACAAAATGACATTATAAGATAATTGATGATTATTTGAGGGGTTTTGAAGCTTCAAAACTTCTATCCTCCTAATACTAACTACGCTAATGAGTTAGGAATTGGAAAAGTTGAATATAGAGGAAGTGAACCCGCATTTGAATGCAGGGAGAGTGGAAAACCATTTAGGAAAACCCACCCCAGTTCACCCGAGCAAGATTCGAACCTCAATCTCCCCATCTTCGGCAGTCTAGCTTAACATGGAACTAGCGCTTTAGCTACTAACTACGCCACCAATGCCGGTAGTGGGAGAGTAATATTTACCTTCAACTAAGCAGCGTCTTTGAACTTTCTGACCAAAAGTAAGAACATGTGAATTAGGAATCATAAAAAATATTCACAAGCATTTGTTTGAAAAGAGGTTTGATAAAACAACGCTGTAGGGGAGAAAACCACAAGCTGCTACCCTAAAACTAGCGCTTGTCGATCCTTTTTTTTCCACATCATTTCTGTAAAAAAGTTGATAGTATATGAGGTTCGAAATGGGAGGGGAAGCCTAGAACCAAAGGACTACTAAGTCGACATCAAAGCAAATTGAAACGGGCGGTATGATGTTTTTTGTGAGGTAATAAGCACCTGCAGTATTTTTTCATCCCTTTTTTTAAAATGTTTATTGAACTAACTTGATGTCATCTCCACAATTTTTTTTTTTTGCGGGAGGAAATTCCTTGCATGGGTCGAAGGACTTGTGTACGTATGTAAATGCTTTGAGTTTGTGATGATGGAGGATGGGGTGGGGGGAATAGGGCGATAAAAGAGATT
>CABEEJ010000761.1:79554-94829 GCA_901482245.1 Timema douglasi
GGTGTAGGGAAAGAACGAATGGAGTTCACATAGTGTATTTTTACCTCCGTCCCCTCCCTGACCGAAAAGTTCGTGTTGATTAGGTTGAGAAGGGGATGTGTGGCTAGCGTGATTTAAAAGGTTGTAATTTCGATCAACATGGATAAATGGTTTTTAATTACCGACCACAAGTTGACGGGAGACTTTTTTGATTCTCTGGGAGGATGATGAAGATATTTACTATTTGTATACGCGTTCGGCCTGCAATCCAGTTAATATTAGCGAGGCACTAGGACTTAGGGTGTAGTATTAGACATAATATTAGTTTGTAAGTTCTATAATGTAATTAATATTAGCTGGTGTTTTAGGGTGAGTTGTGTAATGTTAATTAAACGCGAAGTAAAAGGGTTCGAAAAATAAAAAGGGTTTTATTTAATTTTAAATAATGTTTCAAATAAATGGTACTACACAATCCCTATCTTGGGACAAAGGTTTATAAATCTCATTCAGTAAACTAGGTACTCTTAAGGGAATTTTCCTCAGAAAAACAAATCCATAATCTGGTTAATCACAATACACACTCATTAAATTTTTTTTAAAATAGTTGTTCAAACCATTTAAAAAAAATCTTTCAAAAACTAGTTATTTGTTAATCACCCTCGATTTTTATATATATACACAACTATTTTTATTACTACTACTACCACTACTACCACTACTACTACTACTAATACTATTATTATTATTATTTACAGTGAAAAATAATTCTCAGATAATTATTTTGAACTACATCTTAAAAGTTATTTTCGAAATATTTCAAATTTTCTAGAATGTGTTAAAGTAAGCTAACCTTAAATTAATTTATTTTGGAAATATATATTTATATAAAGTTTAATAAGCCTTTTACCGGTAAACGAAATAACAAGAAAATGGTTGAACCATTATTGATAAATGAAGACTCGTTTTAAGGATTGTGGATATAGGATGACATAAAAAAAATAGTAGCTTTCAAAGAAACTCTGATTTTACTATATTATTATTTTTTAATTATTTAGCACCACGTCTTACTACCTATTCGGGTTATACGCTTTAAGTACTAATTACGCTAATTGATTATGAATTAGGAAGGTTGAATTAGAGGAAGTGAACCCGCGTTTACGTGGAGGGAGAGTGGAAAACCATTTAGGAAAAAAACACCCCAGTTCAACCGACCGAGATTCGAGCTTCGATCTCCCGGTCCTCAGAAGTCGAGCTTAACACGGATTTTACTATAGAATTTCCAGATGCTCTGTTGTGCGCTGTGGCTCATCTGTACAGCACTATCATTCTTTGTTTACATCACCGTGGGGACATTAATTTGTGCAGGTATTATTGTAACCTATTTCTCTTTGGTTAAAAATAATAACATCTCATTATTTTATTAGGTGGAATGATGCAACAAATAAAAAGAAAATTAGAAGAAGGGTCGTTTCAAAAGTTATCATCAAGGTGTGAAGGGGAAAATACATGTTTTACTTAAAAAAATTAAGCACTGAAAGCTCAAAATATATGGAACGTTGATAGCCTTTGACGAGTAACCTTTAACTATAAATTTTGTTATTGATGATAATAATAATAATCAAATATTACAGAATTATTTGTTACGTCAAACACACCCCAAATATAGATTTTTAACAACGTCCTTAATGCAATTTTTGAAATATTTCAAATTTTCCTTATCAGTAAAATACCCTTAAGCGAATTTCTCCCAGAAAACCACTATAAATTCTTATGTATTTGTAAGGTCGAACATGCTCTAGATATATATTTGGAACAAAATTGTTGTTAAGATTTTCGAAATTTTTTAAATTTTCAAGAATTACCCACTATTAAACTTAATTAAATTTAAGGGTGACCTGGCGGTCTAGGGGTAAGGTGTCAGACTTCTGTACTGGCGGCCGGAGTTCAATCCTCGGTCCCGGCACAGATTTATCTGATTACCAAACCCTTACTTCACCTCTGACAAGGCGTGTATTAATCACAACTTGAGAATATGGGGAATGCCAGCCCTCCACCGTGGTTTGGATTCCACGTTAAACTGTAGGTCCTCCATTTCACCTCACAATCACCCTACCATTACACATTAGCGTAAGTAGCGTATAGCCCGAACAGGTAGTAAGACGCGGTGCTAATAATAATAATAATAATATTGTGGAGAGTGGTAAAACTTACAATTCAACCATATTAGAAACATGTCTTCCACTTTTTACCCTTAATGTGCCTAGTGGAGGTTCAAACCCTTATCGCTCCGTAAATGGTTACTGATTTCAATACGAGTCCAACGTCTTAAGCTGGTTTGCCATCATTGCGGTTTGTATCTATTAGCACCGCAACCTACCACCCATTCAGATTATACGCACTTAACGCTAATGTTTAATGGTAGGGTGATTGTGAAATGAAATGGAGGACCTACAGTTTAACGTAGGATCCGAACCATGGTGGAGGCCTGGCATTCCATACATTCACAAGTTGTGATTAATACACGTCTTATAATAGATGAAGGAAGGGTTTGGCAATCAGATAAATCTGTGCCAGTAGCGAGGATAGACTCCGGACCCCTAGCACACAAGTCTTACATCTTACCCCTAGACCACCAGGTCACCATTTCAGGTTTTATTTAAGCGCAAGCCCAAGAGCTTTCTCCTAGAAAAAAAATTTAATTGAAAACTAAATTGTCAAATAGGCTTATATATCTGCTTTGTTACTGGTTCAGGACATGACTGCCGCCCTACCTGACCAAAATATGACGCCCAAGCAACTCACTAACCCTTGCCGAAAACAAGAATTTAAAAGCGAATATGTTCTAGCCATAAACGGGTCGCGGTTAGTGAATATAGATCGCAGATTCGCATGACGACACTCACATGTTTTATTGTTCTGTTTGTTATTATATGAAAACGTATTTTTTTTTATGTGATCACCTAATGTAACGCTAATAGCATATTATTAAAGTGGATTGAATTGGTGATACCCAGGCTGCCTCGATTTATGTGAAGTTACTAGTTGGTCGTCGAACCGAAGACACCTGAGAGTCCATCTAACCTCACGGATAGTGCTCAACTTGTGTAGGTAATATATCTTGAAACAATCTCCGCATCGAACTGTGATCTACCAGCGTTTTCGTTATAAAACAGTGAAATTGAGAATAGTGAAACCATTTTTCCTTATCTAAAGAAACACTTGAGATTTGAAAAATAAACTTAGTGTTTTAGGGTTCAAAAATGATTTCATATATCCAAATTTCATTTTTGTCAACTGAAGAAAGCAGAAAATCTTACTTTGAACTCGATATCTGTTTAAAGCATAGTTTTGTATCTAATATTCCGGTCAATCACTCGTAAAACGGTTTCTTACAGGGGCCGACGTCCTGATAGTTCACGTCAAATTGAATAGAAGGGGGAAACGTAACAACATGCCTCTATAGCGTTAATAACTGTACATTTTAAACTTCATTATATTCAAAGACGTTTTAATTTAAATGTATCAGTGCTGAGATCAAAGAGGGTTACAACAGAACATTCTAAGATAATTGAGGTTTGTTTTAGTGGCTTTAAATCTTTAAAACTGTCATTCACAAAATAAATACAGTAATGTGAGGATATCTTCTTTCAATTAGGCACCACATGAGTCCCTGCCGTAAAAACAGAATGAGTTTTTTGACTAAATTATCACAATTCCTCCTCACAAATGCGGATCCATTATTTTAAAACACCCGCCTCGGTGGCGTAGTTGGCTAACGCACGAGTCGTGTTGAGCTCGACCGCCGAGGACGGCGAGATCGAGGTTCGAATCTTGGTCGGGTGAACTGGGGGCGGTTTTTCCTAAATGGTTTTCCACTCTACCTCCACGCAAATGCGGGTTCACTTCCTCTAATTCAACCTTCCCAATTCATTAGCGTAATTAGTACTTAAAGCGTATAACCCGAACGGTTAGTAAGACGCGGTGCTAAATATTATTATTACTATTATTATTATTATTTTAAAACTTTACCCTTCTCATGTACTATTGATTGTATTAGCTTGACTGTATAATTTTGTTTCACTAAATTACATTTTAATTTTGGTTTGTGAAGTTATTGACCACTTTTGTGTTGACGCGTTTTTAAACCATAGTTATATTAACATATTTTCATTTTACTTTATTAATGATAATAATAATAATAATCTTTAAACCCGTGAGTATTTTATCCACCAGAATTGCTTTCTTTTTTATATGCACCACCTCCGTACTGTTTCCATCCTCACAATATTAGGGTAGGCATGAGAAAGATAAAGTTTAGAGAAAAAGTACCCGTATTTTCATGGAGGAAGATCAGGAAAACCAGTCAAGCGCGAAATAAGCATCTCAGCACACCCAGCCAGAATCCAAAATCTCAACCTATCCCCGTCATCGGCAAACCCAGAACAAGATGACACTGACGCCTTTGTCCACCTGTGTGCGTGTCGGCTTGCGTTTGCAAACACTTTCTGACCACCTTGTAGGGTAAATAACGCGTCTACCATGCCCAACTCCTGTTTAAATTGGCTGTTTCAGTTTGGCGTCGTGGAGTATCACGTGACCGACCAGGATGAGAGAAAAGGGAGGGGGGGATAGCTGAGCAGAGATAACTTTTTTCCGTGTGACATTCTGAATTCCTAGGAAAGAGAGAGAGAGAGATATACCTTTGGGTAGAGAGACTGGAGTGACAAATCAAGGCGTCACACGTGGGGGCGTAGACGTACGTTCGTGTATTCAGTCCAATGCGTGCGTGCAAAGGATGGAGCAGAGGATGCTCTGACATGACGAGACCGACGTTTTGAAAATCAGGAAGATGAAAGGAGGTCTTTGGCAAGAGAGGTTGCCTCTTCATTCCTTACATATTTGTCTCTTCTGGTGATCCACCCCCTCCCTTCCTCTTCCCACCTTCCGGGTCCTTGATGCGTCATATGGGCCTTAGTATGCTGAAAGTCTTTCACTTTCATCGTGGAAAAACAAGGTTGAAACCCTCACCTCAGTCTCGTTGAGGACATGGGATCGAATTGGAGAAACGTGCAGCTAGTTTCAGGGAGAAGGATATTTATAGGAACAAACAACATAGGGATAAGATTTTTGAAGAATTCACACGTTTGTCTAACCTCTAGTTTATCATTATTTGATTTATGTTTTCCTCATCTTACTCCGTTCGGGATACCTGCATATTTGCAAAAATGAGGCATCACTGTGAAAGATAGAATTTAGAGGAAATATACACGCACTAGATTTAAGGAAGGGTGGAAAAAAATTCAGTGAAAAAAAAACAGTGTACCTAGACAAGACTCGAGCCATGGTCTCCTAGTCAACGGAAAACCAGACAAGATGAGATTGCCACCTGGCTTACACGTTCCCTTAGATGCGGGATTATTTAAAGCTAAAGCAGTAAAATTTGAAGTGTTTTTTAAAATAATATTAATAGATACTTTCTAAATACAGATTATATTAATACAATATTTACAAACTACTACAGAAGCCCCACGGCTTCTTTGGTTCTGACTGACAGCTCACAGCTGACTTCTGACAGTCAACATTTAGGTATATACCTAAATTTTGACCGTCAGAAGTGACAGCTGTTAAACACATGTTTTTTCAGATCATATGGTTCGGCGTAGGGATACATAATTTGGTATGGTAACTTTTCAAAGCCATCAGCTGTCAGCTGTGAGCTGTCAGTCAGCACCAAAGAATCCATGGGGCTACTGTACCTAGGTATTCACTGATCGTGATTAGTGTTCAAATGACTTAATCATATTTATTAGAACAACCCGGAACTGGACTAGGGTCTCTTTGAATTATGGTTGACCATCCTAACCACTCAGCCATGGATACACGCGAAGCTAATTTGAGAAGCAATATTGTTTTATTTGCGAGTAAAGGTTGGACACATTATGCTAGGTGGGTGTCCTTAATTTCAAGGCCGTTATTAGAGCGTACTGTTAGTTTAAACTATCTATAGATAATTTAAGTTAGTCGGTGATTGTATGGTGCTATTGTGACAGAGTTATTGATGTCATAAAAAATGTCATTGAGATTTCTGAAAGAAACCTTGATCTGTAGATTTTCACACCAATTTCAAGGTGCCTTACTGTCACTATCCTTTCTTAAAAACACATATGATTTGGACAAGCAACAAAGTTGACTTAGGTGACTTTTCACCGAGTATGACAGCTAGTCAATTATTAGTGCTTCATCAGATACTTGACGTAAGTGTTGTTAATAGTGCCTTGAACCGACTTACTAGTGATCATCTACTAACTCGTAACCACCTTTCCCCCCTTTCTTACCCCCCTCACTCTATAACTGCGTGAAGATTTAACCAAAGTGTCGCCCATCTAGGTGGTCAAACATGGGCTAGCAGTTTGACTATCTCTTTCTTGGGCGAGGTCGAGCGCAATGTGGTGAAAGAGGGTTGAACCCGACACGCTAGCCACGTCAAAGTGAGTCTGGAACATATTAACCTTAGCGCGTGGGACAGACGGATCACACAAGTAACGTTACTCTCACTGTATCGCAAATTTCGGGCAACTTTGGTTAGCAGGAGGCGGATCGTTTAGGATTTTGGTCTCTAAATTCCTGCTACACCCCAGGAACACAATAACTATGGGAGGGGAAGCCTCAGTTTCAAAAACATTAAAATATTGTCTCTCCAGAGAATATACCTAGGTAAACCCTAAGGTGGGAATGTAGCGAGCACGAGCTACGGGCAGTGTTTTTGCACTTTTATAATCAAAACTTTTTTTGGTCAAAATAAGTCAAAATGTTTCTTCAGTAGAAACGTAATTTTTAATTTTATTCACATGGTGACCTCTACAGTTCTTGAATATCTATCGAGAGTGTCCTGGAATTTAATGACATTTTCTCTTTATTTAAACATGTTCTCATCTCATCTAATGCCGAGATTCTCATAATAGATATTTAAGAATTGTTTAGGTCACCATGGGAAGAAAATTAATCTCTTTATTTATACTGGAGCAATATTTGATTTACTTTGGCCAAAAAAAGTTTTGCCATAAAAACTGTAAAAACACATACCTTAGCTAGAGTTTCCTACTTTTCTACCTTAAATCAATCGAACTCATGTATATACTAATTATTTAGGGAGTAAGAAGGTACTTAACGTTTCTAACCGAGTACTTACCGATGTCAGGCAATATATTGTTGATAGCGTTCCTAGCCATTCGTTCACAGAAGTTATATCTATGTTTACACGCAAACAATCAAGTATACTAGCCTACACCTGTGCGGAAAAAGGAGTCATTCTCTTGAGCTCATTACATCCGATATAGATTCGAACCTAGATATCCCTGCCATTGGGAGTCAAGGCTATTGCGAGAGTAATGCCATGGAATATTCTACCACTGAGGCATATCTGTGAAAAAATAACTACCCGGAAAGAAGCCTTATTTTATTGATCTGAAACTGCATGATTGGTCAATAGTTATCTCCATTATAATAATTACCAGTTCCCTTGTTTGGACTAGAAATCTCGAAGCCCATAAAACCTAGGAAGCTGACATTTTGCTAGCAATTAGACCCTAACCCAAAAGTATGCCGGAATACTTGGTGACCAAAAATTTTCATAGGGATCTCCTAGATAAAGAAGTTTTAAAAAACTAAAGTCTAAAAAATCTTGAAGCCCAGAAGAGCTAAAAATATGGTGTGACTTTGTTCACTTTACAAATTTTTATAGAGCCAGGCCCACGGCTGAGTGGGTAAAGAGGTTAACCATAAATGTAGGGGAAACTTCTAATTTCATTCAAAGGAGGTTCTAAATTAGATTGGTTATTCCTTAAGGTTGGGATGGAGGAGACGACAGAAAATGGTTTTTTTTGCAGTTTTTATAGCAATACATTGTTTTGACAAAAAATAAAATATGGTTTCAATACAAATATAGAGTTTAACTTCCGTCACGTGGTGATATCAACAATTCTTTAATATCTGTCCAGAGTGTTGTGGAATTTAATGACCGACTTTTCTCTTCATTAAAAAAGTTAATCATCTGATTCTACTCTGCTCATGACAGATATTCAAAATCTATTGATATTACCACGTGAAGAAAATTAAACTTTATTTTTGTACTGAAACGTTTATTTATTTTGGCAAAAAAAAAAAGTTTTGTTATAAAAACTGCAAAAAACACTGGCTTTTTCTCGCGTACTCTACATCCCCACCTCAAAACTATATTCCTGTGTATGTGTTCGTCTTATTCCTGATACCCCCCCCTCCCCACCTTGTCTTAGGGCCTACTACTCATTCCGGCTGTCCGCATTTTAATTATGATAGTGGAAGTAGGGATGAATGAACTATATCTTCAAGCTTCATTTCCATGGACGTAGAGTGGGAAACAATTTAGGAAAACATACCGGTAGTACAACTGTCCGTATTTCGAACCTTCACCTCCCATATCGAACAAACATTTAGTCCGCAGGTTCCCCCGATGTGGGTGCTAGGTACTACTGTCCTAGTTTAGGATAGTTTGTAGGTATATAAAACACTTGTGTATGTATCGGTCCTGCTATCCAGACATCGTGTGTATTCTACCCGCCTAGCTGGCAACAATATAGCGCAACGCGGTTGACTGATGGTGCTGTGGCGCTGAGGGTGACATGGTCAGTCCCTGTTTTTTTTTTGTGGGGGGGTGACTTCACTCGTAGACCCTCCCGCTATGGAGTGTAGGGAGTTATTCATCACTCCCTCCCATCCTGACACCCCGGGTAGTATTTAATTAAGTCAGAACACTCGCGTCCTGACGTCACCATGGACGATTCTTTGTTATTCTTGTTGAGTGTTCATGGGGGGATGAAATGGGTGAGTTTGTTTGGTTTCTAACCCCCTTTTGGCTTTGTGAATAGGAACCTACTCTCTACCTATGGGTACGAGGACCAAGGCGTCAGTCTAGTATAGTGTGAGTTAGCCAGGTAATGGGGAGGTCGGAATTCGAATCACGACTGAATATACTGAGATATTTATTTTCCCCATAAACAGTTTACCACTCTTTCATTTCATTTTAATGTGGGATGACCTCCTTCCTACTCCAATTAGTGTAAATTTGCGAGATACCAAAAGAGAAGTAGATGAATGCACAAACGGCTTACATTCCTTCTATAATGCAACTTGCATTGCATGGATACTGGTTGCTCATTCGTGCCAAGAAAAAGTTATTATTATTTATTAGCACCACGTTTTACTATCCGTTCGGGTTACACCCACTTACGCTAATGTGTAATGGTAGGGTGATTGTGAGATGGAATGAAGGACCTACAGTTTAACGTGGAATCCGAACCACGGTGGAGGCCTGGCATTCCACACATTCACAAGTTGTGGTTAATACAAAGAAAAAGTTGTATTTATCTTGCGGGACCCTCAAGTTTAATGCCCCCTTCACACCGGGCATGTTTTCGAAATTAGTTCAGTAGGGAAACCTTTTCTGAAATATTGACGGCAACTATCACGAAAATAACCAGTAAAGTGGATATTGAGAAATATTCTACGTACTGTACATTCACATGTTCATTATTTTTTATCCTGGTTTTGTAAAGAGCTAGTGTTACCAACACAAATATAATTCCTTTGAAAAAAATCTTTGAGTTTGAATAAATTAAACATTTAATGTGTGTTTCGAAAAAAAATCTGGTATATTAAAAAAACTTATGAATGCATTTTTAAAATACATTTGATTAAAACCACTTACTCAAGCTAATTCCAAAACAAAGGTATCTCATTTTACATATTTTTAAAATAAATGAATTCACTATTCATGACAGCTTGTTTATCTTCTCCGCATGCATCTCTACTTTAACATCTCTTAAAATAAAACGACTTGCGCTACTGTCAAATTACGCACAAGCTTCTATAATAGATAATGGTTTTTATAATTGTCTCCATGATGGTCGGTACTATACACGGTAATAGTTTGCAATCACTGACTCAATTAAAAACTGAATTACGTACAGGGTATATTTATATCTAAACAGGATTTTAATTACACAAAGAAAAGGTCGGAATTAATATCTTCTTTTCACCACGGGCCTTACGTAATGTGAGAATTGGCGATGATTGGGATACAAGAATAACTTTGTTTCAGAATTATATCTGCAGTGAGCCATTGTTCTATTAAATTAACATATTAACAAAGGGATACGGTACAGTCGGTTTATATGAACTATATTTCTGTATGGTTGGTAGGAAACAGAGGTTTGTGATAAAAATAGTTTCTTAAATTTTTTTCTTGTAAAATGTTCTACCTATTTAAATGTAGCCAATGCACTTGAGATATCGCAAATTTGACCTTTCTCCTTCAGTTTAATTTCCCCTAGGGTCATCAGAAACGTTCTCAAATAAATTCCAATTAGGACATAACGATTACAGTTCTCTTCTCACACTCACGTATTGACTACAGCGCTTGGTGGTTGAATGTGTCACTAACGTTGGGGCTATGTTGACAAAATTATATTAATACATGTTTTTCCACTCTCACTCCACGTAAATACGGGTACACTTCCTATAAATTCAACCTTTCAAATCTCTAACAAATTATAATAATTAGTACATCTCTTCCCCCATGATTGAATCCTCTGACATTTTTACCAGGGTATTTTTTAAAAATTAAACAGAAAGCTTTCTGATTGAAAACTTACTGGTAATTATTTTTTAAATATTTAGCTACCTACACGAAAGCTAGTGTCAGACACAATTATCTTTATTACTTTTATTTTATACGTTTGGGCACATGGGCTATTTTTTATCGAATGGATATAATAATATAATTTTTATTTGAGAGGAAATGCACCGACATAAACGTAGAGAGCTGTTTGTAAAACCATGGTGCTAAATCACATCTCTTACAATATATCACTGTGGTTTTATTATATTTTGTGGACGCATTTCAGGCAACTACCTACCTCATTCTTAATTCTTGGAGTAGATAATTAAATATTCCTTGTTTTAAAAGTGAATAAAACATAAATGGTTTCTCCCTCTCCTTCCTTGAAAAACATTTACATTTTGTCTTATTTTTTCCTTTCTAACCCTTACCCTGATAGTGTAATTAAATTTGAATAGTCCGGACGCGTTGGAAAGAATATCTAACTTAGATACGCCGAGACACAAAACATGGTTGCGCCTTTGAAAAATGTGACAGGTACAAAAAAGTCTACGGCCCCTTTTTTCTTTCTCGTAATATTACAACTAGAGAAAGTATTGTGATCGCCAAAAAAATTGAACTCGAGATTTTGATGAATGTCGACGTTTCATGACCTCCCGAATCCGAAAAAGTGGTTTTTGAATTTCCATTCGTCTGTCTGTCCCTCCAACTAGAGTCTAAACTATTTTACTGATCGGGCTAAAACTTGGTATCTAGAGTTTACATAGGGTTGCCCGATAGGGGGGGTTGGAATTGGATATATAGCCCTAAAATTAAGGGTAGTTTACCGAAGGGCATAAAAAGAAAGAGTCGATTTTAAGAAAATCGACTCTAGCGATTTTGATTAAATTTCCTTTCTAAACATTCATAAATATTCTAAACAAAATGGCTACTCTCAATATTTCGGCAAAATGAATCTAAGGGCTCCGGTCTGATGCGTAAATTATCTTTTTTTTTTATAATATATCATAAACTATTTGAGATACGAAATTACTTATCATTACAAATATGTAGGTCTATTTATAATACAAATATTATATTTGAATCATATTTTTATAAAACCAATAACTTTCAAGCTATGCGCAAATATATAAATTGTTTAACTTTTCGAACACAAAAGGTAAAGTATTGCAACCGTAAAAAAAAATCTAACCTGAAATGTTGATGAATGTCGACGTCTCATGACCCCCCGAATCCTAAAAAGTGGTATTTGCAATGCCGTCTGTCTGTGTGTTTGTTTGAACTTAAAATTAAGAGTAGTTTAATAAAGGGTGAAAAGAAAAAAAAAAAAATTCTTCTCAAAATCGGCTCTAATGGTATTGATTAAAATTCGTATCTAGGCGTTGATTAAGATTATAAATAAACTGGCTTATTTCATTTTACCATGAAAATGACTTTTAGGGTAATTTTCAGAAGCAAAAACTTCCATATCTCCGCAACTCTTTGAGATACTAAATAATTTTTCATTGCAAAATTGTAGTACTATTAAAAATAAAAAATAAATATATGAATTATATTTTTATAAAACCAACAGTTTCTGAGATATTGGCAAATATATTAATACAATTTCGAGCTTCATTTGTAAAGAAATACTACTTAAGTTGCCATAGGGTAATTACATATAAATAAGTCTCTCAAAAAGTTTGTTATTTTTCCTTAAACCTCTTAGGAGAAATGTTTGTACAACAATGATCTATCTTCATTTTGGACTCAATAGTCTATTTACATTTTTTACTCGTCAAAATTTATAAATAAGTAAGTTAATAGCAATGCGATGGCATGAAGATTTGCATTTGCAACACCTTATAAAATGTCGATAATTTTAACAGAAAGTTGAAATTTCAATACGAAGTGTTGATCCTTGTGGACCCAATATTAATCTTTCTTAGCGATCCAAACATACAAATGAGAACATTAATTCTTTAAAAATAAAATTTACAATTTAAAACCGAGACTAAAAAATGTTTTACCTAAGTATAGTGCAATTTATGCTTGGGTTTGCTAGTGTATATTATTTTGTTTCACATATATTACGAGTTTTGGGTAAAAATATCTCCATTTTTAAACAATAGCGCGAGAAAGCCCTTGTGGAGCTCCGTACCATTTATTTACTTTTTCAGTTAGATAAATATTGTAATCATGAACATTTCCTGGATCGATACTATAATACAGCTTGACGTTTTATATGACCCCACCCGAAACTAAAAAATCGAGTTTATGATTATTTTGTTTGATAGTAAGGTGTGTCTTCTTTATTACTCCCTTCTTAAGGATGATTTTCACAAACTTTCCAATATTATGAAATAAAATCAATAATCTTTAAAACAAATAAAACTTGAAGATGGTGAAAAATCACCTAAGCATGTCATCATCGTAGAAGAAAAGTAGTACCTATATAAAATAAAGAGAAGGGAACTAAAAGGAAGATACAACCTTACTATCAATTATTACTACTCCTTACCAAATAAACATAAACATTATTAGAAATACTTATTTTGTTTGTTTGAATCTTGGACGACAGCCTAAAATGTTTGAAGGATTTTGGACAAACTTGATATTTGGATGTCACATGGTCATACCTCAAGGATCTTTATTTTGTATCTAGAATTAAGGGTAGTTTACTGATTACCTAGTTTCGAATATTCTAACATTTTTGAAAATGGCTCTAACAATTTGCTTTGGGGATGGTTTTTACATGATTAAAACACTTAATACTTTATACAAAATCATTTAAGAGTGAGTACCACCATATACCTCGTGAAAAAGAATGTACGATTGTGTCATACCATTTATTTTTATTTTATGCGTCTGTACCTGAAGTCAATTGAGTGTTGTCTGGAATCATTGTGTCGCATTGTTTAGAATGTATTAGGGTCAGTCCACATTATCATTCGATTCGTGGCTTTAAACTTCATTGAATCACAACCGTGCTATTATGTTTCATCATGTTTTATTCATTACTTGTATTTTAAAAGTGTATCGAATCCATTTAGAACCTTTTTTTATCTAGTTTTTTTTACTATACAGGCGTGACAGGCTTAGAATTAAGTTTTGACTGATTGGTTAAGTAGATTATATTGTTGTTATCATGATGCAAAATAATGTTTTTTTTTTGTTTTTTTTAGGTGAGTCGGATTATATCGATGATAAACAAAACTCATGGGTTTTACCTCCATGCAGCTCGGACATTTATCAGTAAGTGTTGCATGATTTATAAAACTATAAATATACTAGTTTTTTGGCCTGACTACGACAAGTTGGTTATAATATTAACTAAACAAATAAAACCAAATCTTCAATTATTGATAAACGCATGGAAGGTTGCGTTTTGTTTGAAAAAAAAGTACTGTTCTGTCAGTTATTATGTAAGAGTGGCTTAAACGAGAGCGAACTTCATTAACTATTTTTATTAAATAAAAAAAAATCGAAAATTAAGTTCTATTAGGTTTTGTCCTGTGGTTTATAGTCCATACCATAAGTGTGCAAATATTTAAGCTTTTTAGGCTATATAGTAGAGGAGCGGAGCTTCTGGAGGGTGCGTAAACACACACACACAGATTAGAAAACTAAATATAGATTAAATAGTTACGTGTTTTTGTAAACTAGTTTCATTTTATTTCGTAAAAATATTCAATGATTTTGTGATTTTACTCGATAATTTTAGGTTTTAATTTCCTCAGTCATGTAAGGAGATTATATTGCTTGAATATTAAACACATTCTTTATTTAATTTTTTTAAATTTCTTTAGCACCGCGTTTTACTACCTGTTCAGGTTATACGCAATCCTTTATTTAGATTTTCTCTTTTTTATAGCTATAATATTTAAACTTAACTTAGGTGCGTTGTTAAAATAATAACATTGAGTAACTATCCAGTTGGGAGTAATATTTTAAAGGTTAAATTTAGTACAATTCCCTCCCTAAAAAAAGCACTCTGGTTTTACTAAACAAATAATTTTTTGTTTTGTTTTACCGGCCACAGATGACCCAATTTGTCTTTCTCATCCCTAATCCTTGGACAAGATTGCTTAATTTTTGGATATCCATTAATGACACCAGAGTGTTATGATTAAAAAAACGTTTTGTTCCTAACAAAATAAATTATAAAAAATACCCTTGTTGGTTGGCACATGGCTGAAATGTCAAGATTGTTAAGTCTAGTTTGCTGGGATGTGGTGGTCGGTGCTAGAATCTCAGCTAGGTTAGTTTTTTAAAAATTATTTCCCCATTCTCTCTCCATGTAAATTACCAAAACATTTTCCCGAAATGTTCCTTCCTCCTTCCTGCCACATTGGTATAATTAGATGTGGATGTCACGGTAAGAATCATTGTAAGAAACGAATATAGCTGCGCATATTTATGAACTTTATCTGTGAGCCTCTGTTAGTCTGCTGTGTAGTGGTTCTATTCTTTACGTTAATTACTGTGGTGCCACTTTTCACGCCTCATGTAAGCCGATGTCGATTCATTCGATAGTGGGAGGGGAGATTTTAAGGCCCAGTTGCCCTGTTGGGCGTGTCCGCACGAGTTGATGCATTAGAAACACCCCACCCCCTTTCCCGGGCGGAGGTAGTGGTTTTTGTCAGAGAAGGGGGGGGGGGGG
>CABEEJ010000761.1:110671-121708 GCA_901482245.1 Timema douglasi
CCCCCCCCCCCCCCAATAGCGGGTGTTCTTCCCGCAACTCCGCAACTCCTTATGAACCACGCTAGCTAGGAACTCCCTAACCACAGTTCCCTGGTAAATGTTCACCGCTTTTTATTTACAGGCTTCCCTTTCTTGTGCCTGTCAGCCCTTCCTTACACTCTTTCCAGACTAGTTTCTCTTTCATCTAACAATATCTTCCTTGGATACCTACCTACCTTCTCCTCGCGGTGGCCTCCTCTGCCTATCCGATCGTGCGTCTCAAAAATCGACCACTGACGATAAAAAGGTATGCAGACTAGTAACTTAGAGATAATATCCGTTGGCACCCGCTGAGTTAGGTCTTTTTTCCCAGCGAGACTTGGATATAATTATGGTTGCATTGTTCTGCCCGGTGCGTCTTACTCTCTGATTAGGCTATTACTTATTTACACTGATGGTGTAGGGAAGAGTAAGGTATTATTTAGAGTAAACTTACTCACTAAATTTCCCTAAATTCTACCTTCTTTTTTCCTTCCCTAATAGATTTATCACGCACCTGGAACACCAGGAAAATACAGGTAATTTCGCAAACCTTTAGTAAATATACTAGAATATTTGTGAATTTAGTAAAATAATTTACAGCAAACTATTAATTGTAGACCATTGCTTAAAATATATTTGAACTGAAGAACTGAGCACTTTGGTTCGAACACATGTCTTATCTCTCCCCAGGTGAAATATAGAGTTGCGAAACCAAATTGATGTTATTTTATTATAAAGCTCAAATAATCTTCTCGATAGCCATTTTTATTAAAATATCAATATTAGGTCTATTTCTTTCTTTATACTTCTCTTAGAGTTTCAGGAAAAATTGTTTCTTCTGGCAGCTCTAAGGGGTGGTACAGGCGTGTTTACAGTTGGGTGAAGGCGGATAATAAGGGGGGAGGGGCGCTGAGTGGGTAGGTGGTTTTGTGGGGACGGTATTTGGAATTGTTCATATTAAAATTGATTGGATATTTTGCAAAGATTCTTAAGAAAGAGGGTTTTGGCAAATGTTTGAATAATGGATGTTTCTATAAGCTATTTAAAGAATGTTTTCCAAGCTATCTGGAGCATGTTATCATGATTGAAATGAATTTTCCATCACAGTTCACAATATACTTCTACTAAAATTCAATACAAATATTTAACTTATACGACATACTTCACCTTCAAGATATTGGAAGTACAACTTCAACTTAAAAATTTGTGAAGGTAAAATTACGTTATGCACAAACATTTATGTACCTCCATGCTTTCACTACACTAACGCTGAACGTCGAGTGTTTACACATACCTACACCAAAAAGTCGCCCTCTCAGCGGATAAAACTTGAAGCGTTTTATTTAATAACGACCAGGGTGTATTCTCAACCCTAATAAAAACTTTATTTTAGGTTCACTAAGCTTCTCTTTTCCCTCTCCTAAAAGAAAAGGATGCATAATGTGACCACTCTCAGTCAAAACATCGTACTAACGCTTTCTTGTGGGGAGATATGAAACTGATTTTCAAGTATCAAATAGATTTATAGTCCGAAATTTTTGGTTCCCTTTCATAGTCAGGCTTGGTACGCCTAAAGTGCGACGCTATACCAAATACAGGACGACACCTACCTAAACTCGAATGGAATCGGCCAATGTCGTCTTGTATTTAGTTTAGCGTCGCACTTGAGGCGTGCTAAGTCTAATTACAAAATTGTCCCTTTAGCTCAGTCGGTAACGTGTATTTATACTGAGCTTAAGGTCCTGCGTTCAATTCCTGGTATGACCAAAACATTTATTGAAATATGAAATGAAGATTTCCCCTTTCACAATAATGTTCACGGCAGGGGGATGGATGTTGTGCCTGCTCTAGATTTAAGTTATTTTATAATTCGTGTGCTGATATAATCAATCGGTTCAGAAAGTTCTCGTCAAATACCTCTAATAAATTAAAAAATAATACTATATCCTTGTATTATAAGATACTTTTGTTCATTTTCTAGCTGTTCTTTGAGTCCCTGTGCAAGCATAAGTCTTTTTATAACCTAATAGTTGAAGTACAGAAATAAAAATAGAGGTTGTATAGGTTTAGAGCTCACGTTGTATTGAAGCCACGCCTGTGCGCAGATTGTCCGAGAATTTAAGAGGATATACGCCAATATATGTCTACATATAAAACAATGCAGGAACATCTAAGGTGTCTTTGATTGTCCAATAAAAATCTCACCATCATATTTATTGCCATCCTGTCGGCCAAAACACAAAAGAACAACCTTCCCCACGCTATAAAAGTGAAGAATTTTTGTTACACGCCCGCCCCAAGAACAATGGAAGACACAGGTTTTTTTTTTCTTGTTGCCCTCTGGAAGCGACACCTGCTCCATACTTGCTCTACAAGCGAAGTGTCACGTGACATCGGCTGAGCCAGTAGCACGACTGTTTTGATCTTCGAAAATGTGAGAATGGAAATTCAAGAAAAAAATTAGAGATCGGTTGAATTCAATTTTTCTCACATCCAATTCTTTAATTTTTCTATAAATCTAGAATTCAATCTTCATTTTACCTATGAATCCTGAACCTCGAACTTAGATCTTTATTTTACCTTTGAATCTCATACTATGAACTCATATATTTAGTTAACCTATGAATCTCAAATTCAAATATTTATTTTTCTTATGAAGCATGAATCCAATTTTTAATTTTGCCTTTGAATCTAGATTACGAATTTTCATTTTACCTATGAATCCCGAATCTATAATTCTTATATATTTTGTATAAGAATCTCGAACCTAAATCTTGATTTTACTTATGAATCTCAAATCCAAATCTTATTTTACCTATGATTCTCGAATATTCATTTGATATATGAATATCAAATTCGAAACTTCATCTCGAATCCCAATCTCGAATGCAAATATTTATTTTTCTTATGAATCTAAAATCCAAATCTTATTTTAACTATAAATCTAGAATCCATATCTTCATTTTGAATTCCGAATCCAAATGTTTATTTCACCTGTGAATCTAAAAAATAATTTAGAAGCAGGTCATCTTTAACGTGTTAAGAGTTATTCGGTTACGTGTAGGCTCGTTTCCTGACAATATGTATTGAGATGTTTTTTCCCCTAAATAGTTTCCCACCATCCCTGCACGTAAATGTGGGTACACTTCCTATAAGCTTTACCTATAGCCCCTTAGTGTATCAAATAATTTTTTCGTTAAAACTTGAGATATATTGAAAAGAGAAACAAATGAAATGTAAATAGAGAAAGATAAAAAATAAAAAATTCCATAGCCCATTCTTGTGGACACAAAAAGAGTAATCTAGGCTAGGTATTTACCTCTCTGTAAGACTTCCATTGTTGGTGGTTGCCTTCCCACAGGAAAAATGTTACCCTTTGTTTTATATTTCCTTTAGTTTTTGTTCGTAGGTTTATGAAAGCGAGCATGTCTGTTATCATGTACAACGAAGTCACGTAAATAGAAATGAATACCCTTTTCTCATTGTGGCTACAAGAATGGTGAACCGATTGTGTGTCCATCTATATTTACTTGTTTCTGTGAGACCGTCAGGGGCCTTAGGCTCGTACAAACTAACCAGTCATTCAGAGAAGATAATTAATATAGTAGTGTCCTCATAAGAAATAATTATATAGTCAGTTCACCATAAGAAGTGATAATAATATAGACGAATTGCCTTAAGAAGAGATAAATAGATTTTTAGTGGGAGCGCCATTAGAAGAGATAATATATTTGTATCACCTTAAGAAGAAATAATAATATAGTCGAATTGTCTTAAGATGAGATAACTAGGCTTTTAGTTGGGTCACCATTAGAAGAGATAATAAGTTATTCGAATTGCCTTAAGATGAGAGTAATAGGCTTTTAGTGGAATCACTAGTAGAAGATATACTATTATAGTCAGTTAAACATAATAAGAGATAATAATATGGTCATATTATCTTATATAAGATCATTAATAGGCTAACAGTGTCATTGCCATAAGAAGAGATAACAATATATTCAAATCTACATAAAAAGAGGTAATAATATAGTCGGATCGCCATAATAATATATAATAACTTAGTAGACCTAAAGTCAGATCGCTAAAATATTTGTATTGTTTTAAAGAAAATTATTTTAATGTTCCGCGTCTTACTCCTCAACAGGGCTGTCCATAAATTTGCTTTAAAGAGGTGAAAAGAATGAAGCTAGAATTTAAAAAAAATGTGCCTACATTTGTGTGGGGCTGAGTAAAACATCTTATAGGAAAACCCACCCTGAGTATATCAGCCGTGATTTGAAACCCAACCTCCCCATCAATGGTAAATCTAACTTTATGAGACTGACAATTTTGTTCTCGTATCCACTGATTTAAGTTGCATTTAAAAAAAAATTAAATGGTTTTACACAACGGTTATTCAACTGCTTAATCTAAGACTTATAGAAAAGAAAAGTATATTTGAAAGGAAGTGCACCCGATATAGCATAGAGAGAAGTTGAGAAAATCCCAGTGATAAATTAAATAAGGAAAACCACCTTTAGTACACCGACTGACATAAGAACTTCGACCTCCCCATCACCGATATTCCAGTCACTTGTGAGCTTGACAGCTGATACCATGTGTCACCCTCCAGCCTTTGTTACGTAACTTTTCACGTCAAAAGTGAATGTCGTTATTTCATAGAGAAGCTTTGGCGACACTAAAAGAGGGACTCAGGTATAATAATACCGTACTTAAAATACTTTTTAAATTCTGAAAATAAATTATTTCAAAGAAGTTCATGTCAATTATTTTTTATTTATCTACACTAATATTATAAAGAGGGAAGATTTGTTTTAATGTTTGTAATGGATAAACTCAAAAACTACTGGACCGATTTTAAAAATTCTTTCACCAATATAAAGCTACATTATCAGCGAGTAACATAGGCTATATTTTATTTTGAAAATAATGCGAAGGTGGAGGGAGGGGGGTGAAGGAGGAAGGGTCTAGTGAATAATAAAATCCTTTTTTCTACATTACAATCTAAGTATATGAAATGTGTTACGTAAAACTGTGATGGAGCAGCCCTTCCCCCCATGTAACACCATGTAGACACTAAAGACTCCCCTTCCTCCCTCTCAATAGCGTTGCGTGGTTTTATGAATGACCCCTTATCTGAGACAGCACTTCTTCTCGGGAATGATCGTGTTGGAAGGTATAGCCTCTAGGGCGATGATGATAGGTGGTTGCGGGTTAGGGGAAAAGGGTTGGTCATTCGTGAGAAGGATGGGTGGAAAGGGAAAGAGGTACGTATCAGGAGTGGGGGTAAGGGGGGAAAGCTCGGGGAAAGGGGTATATAGTAGGGGAGAAAGATAAATGACAGAGAAGACGAGTTGATAGTAGGTGGCTGAATAGAGGGGTTAGTTTCAGGGGAAAGGGTAAGGGGTGATAGCAAAGGGAAAGAGGTATGGAATAGGGGATAGAGATAAATAGCAGAGCATGGTAGATAGTAAGTGAGCAGAGTAGGTGGCAGAAGAAAAGGGTAAGTTGCAGGAGATAGGGTAAGGGGTAATATTAGGGGGAAAGGGGTATGTAATAGGCGAGAGAGATAAGTGACAGAGAAGTAGGGTAGATAGTAGGTGGTAATTAGTAGGTGGCAGAAGAGATGAGTAATTTTCAGGGGAAATGGTAAAGGGGTGATAGCAAGGGAAAAGGGGTATTGCGATATGTGAGATAGATAAGTGGCAGAGAAGAAGAGTAGGTAGTAGGTGAGAAGAGTAGATGGCAGAAGAGAGGGGTAATTTACGTACGAGAGAGGTAGGAGACGTGGGAAATGTTTAGGTTGCAGGGTAAAGGGGGAGATGGAAGAAGAGATGGGTAAGTTGCAGGGGAGACGAGTAGTTGGCAGGGTATAGGGGTATTGGGCAGGAGGGAGGGTAGGTGGTTAGGGATAAAAGTATATTGGATGGGAGAAGGGTTGGTGGTTGCGTAGAAGGGTAGTAGGCAGGTGATAGGTAGTGGCAGAGGAGAAATTTAGGTGGCAGAGAGTAGGGGTGGAAGGGGAGTGGAGTACCAACCATTCCGCCCGTCTCTAATTGGCGATGAACGAAAACGTAGCCAGGGTTCCGTACCACTTCGCTACAAAGTCGTCGTTATCTACCGACGAGAAAATGTTGATTAAAAAAAATAACGGTTCGTTTGTTTTTTGGTTAACAAGACCGGTTGTTTCTTTCTCTCTCATATTATTTTTTATGGAAATGTAATCAAGGTTTATTCACCGCATCCCGTGGACTGAAAACTTTTATTCCCTTAACCATTACCAGGATTACCACATGCTAGTGGTAAGTGGAAATGGAAAAGAAGGGAGGGTGGTAGCTAGTCCTTGTTCGTTGTGAGGTTATGGCGGAAGAAGATTAAATCACCAAATTAATCCAGTCTCGAGCCCTTAGTCGTGGTTTGAGGGTAAGATAGCTCGGCTAAATGGCTGGAAGACTAGGGATCCATCCAAGTCAGTGTTATTGAATTCATATAAATAGTGTCAATGTTGGTTATTTTAAATGTTTGTGTTTTAGGTTGAATAAATTCGTGGGCCAGTATATAACCCGAATGAGTAGCAAGACGCGGTGCTAAAATAAAAAAAAAGTGAGTCGTGTTTTTAGAATAAGTTATATTGTGATTGGAAATTAAACGATACAATTAAATCAAAACCATTCAATTCTCTAATTTTGGGCTTGGAACTTCCGGTGATCTTGAAATATACACAGTTTCTTCATCCTACCTTCATGAAATCCAAATAAGTGCTTGCTCTCTTTGTGTCTTAATATCCAGCCGTGCTATCCACAAGGAGGAGGAAGGTAACATTTGAAGGAAATGTAACCGATAGATATTTCCCTGATGAGTTGGGAACTATTTAAGGAAAGCCACACTCAGTAAAACCAACTGGGATTTGAACCTTTACACTCTCCGTTACTGGAAAATAACCCAAGACGAGACTGACGCCTTTGTCACTGTTCTTTCAGTTGGTTGAGATTCGCTGCAACCTTAAAATGAAGATAGAGGCAAAGAGTTTTCGGCACTCAATGCACCTTGCATTACGGTTAATCTTCTAAAAGAACTTTCTTCATGTTTTTTTAGTGGCCTAGGAGGCTTCAGAGAGCCGTCCGCCCCAGGAATGGTAATGTTCAAGACAGGGGGAGGGTGCCTTTATCCGGCCCACTCGCCCTTACTTTGGGTCGATGCAGAACTATTGGATGTAATAAAATGTGTTTTATATTCGCAGAACACGTTTTATGATAAAATTTTTTTCTTATCTGTGGCGTCACGATCAGATTTTTAATTGAATGTCAAATTACTCTTCTTTTATCCGCTTGGTCACTTGTCTCTTAAAATGGTCTATAGAAATATAAGTGGCTTATAAAGATAATAAGATTTATAGTTGACCTGCTTTTAAGGTGATATATAAGAGTACTACAATTATTATAAGTCCGTAAATAGTGTATGTGTTATTTTGGAGTTTTAAGAGTTGTTGATAGAGATTTAATTAGTTTGTAAGTCTATATACCTGTGTTTAAGGTTAGTCTTGTTACATATATAATAGAATTCCTGGTGCTAGTGCTGGATGTTTGTGTTACTGTCCTATGTTAATCTAGTTGGTATACTCCTGTGTTTATCAATTGAAATTGAAGCGCTTGATAGTAAAATTGAACATTGATAGCTAAACAATCTTTCATACAAATCTACTAGGGACTATTGTATTGGCTAGCAGCTGCATTGTACACACCTGTAAGTAAAGCTTTGCTCTGTTCCCACATACATTAAGGGCCA
Source organism: Timema douglasi (assembly GCA_901482245.1). Lineage (NCBI taxonomy): Eukaryota > Metazoa > Arthropoda > Insecta > Phasmatodea > Timematidae > Timema > Timema douglasi. Next base: position 118,481 of record CABEEJ010000761.1, read on the forward strand.
GGTTCAAAATCCATCAACAAAAGGAAATAATGTCGTTACTCAACCAGTTCAAATTTACATTACTGAACACTTTCATCTAGCCAGTTACTGGTTTTGGAAGAAAACAAGAAATTCCTCTATTAAAATGCTATCACACCTTGCAACAGTTTTACAGGTGTCATGAAATAAAAGTGTCGGCCCATGATTGAGCGGAAAAGATAAGACAAAGAAGGGGTAGCGTTTTAGTACTTTGCCATTACAGCCATGACGTTTTATTGTTTGTTTTTTTAAGTGAAAATACCTGTTCTCTCGGGTGCGCTGACAAAGTTGGTTCAAGAACTATGAATTATGATTTTATTTTTGTGTCAAAACCAGCATAACGCCCTTCTATAGGGTTTTTCACCGGACATCCTGAAATACCACGTTATTTGGAAGTGGTTTGTGATTACACAATATGATTCATGCCAAAATGGAAGCTGCATTTTCCTTTATTATTAATAATTTCTATAATTTAAAAAATGTTCATGTAAATGTGAAATAGGCTCATTTTTAAGGATGCTTCACGGAAAATGTCTTAGCTCTGAAATAAAAGTAAGTAGTTTCTCAAGCAAATAAAGCTAATTTGAATAGGATCTCAACATAACATTTTAAGATAATTGATGAGAGTTTTAATGGTTTCAAAGTTTCAGAACTGTCATTCCCATAAGAAATACACTAATGTGAGGATATTTCCCTTCAAGAAGACCACACACTTGAGATAGTAATTCCATCAGATGATCTTCATTTAATGTTTAATGTGATTAAAAGCTTAGGCTCTGTTCTTTATAATCTTTGAATTTATCAAATCTTAAGGGATATTAGAGAAATAAGAATTTGAAAATAAAATATATTATTGGTGGTTAAAAAATTGTTAAAATAATTTTTTTAATTTGAATATTTTTAGAGCTTTTATAATGCTTTCTTTAGTTTAGTACAATATATTAATCATTTACAGGGCAGGCCTATCAAAAACCTGGCCCCATACTATTAGTTTATCACATATCAGAATGTGAAAAAAAAGTACATATTATTATTTAATTACGATTTATATATCAAATAAAGATTCAATGAAACCAAAACCAATATTAAAATAAAATCATTCCAAATTGAGGACGTTAATTTCTTGTGCTTATCGTGTTTCCTAGGATTTGGATTTAGACTCTAGATTTCAAAATAATAGATACAATGAAGATTACGATTCGATAAAAAGTGGATTCGTCATACTTTTATTATACATTAATTTGTTATTTGAAGTTGACCTTAAAATCTCGCTACCAAATTAATGGATAGTGTGATGAAAATATCCGGCATATGTTCCGCCGAGCGTGTTAAACGTCGCAGGGGCTTTGGACATGCCAGAGCTTTCCACGCCCGTTCCAAATGAATGCGTTTCATCTCGATGTCTCACACGCAACGTTCTAAATTAAATGCAAACCAAGAGACGTATCGAGCACATATTAAATATAAGGTTTTGTTCTAGAGCCTGCGTAGCTGCATCAGTGGTCACGTTGTTTAAGGCATCACGCTCGCAATATAATTGATAGTTCAGGACTGACTGCTGTACTAAAGGTGTTTTTTTTTACTAAATGGTTTTGACATTCTCCCTCCCCGACAAATAAAAGTTCACTTCCTCTAATTTATCCATTCCTCCATTTAATTTACATCCATTATTGTTTCCCGCCTAAGGCCTGAGTCGATTTTTTATTCAAGCTATATATTTTCCATTACCTGCTGGCTCTGCTTGTTGTAGCTTCATATACCTTATAATACACACTAAGACAGGCACATCAATCAGTCCCCATCCATCAACTCATCAGCGTGAAAGGGTAAACCCACATTTCACCAATGATAAAATTTTACCCACGCCGGGAATTGAACCCGGGACCATCAACCGAGTAGACAGACACGCTACTGATTGAGCTATGGTCTCCTATCACTGTCTAATTTTTAACCAATTAGTGTGAATTTGCGGACAACCGTTATTGTTGAATGTCTATATAAAAGAACACACCAGCATATTGACAAAAGTATATGTATTTAATTAAAACTTAAAAACTAGGTTCCATATCTCACCACTAGAAAGCACTAGTATGATGGTGTTGCTAAAGGAGAGATGAGTGGCCATAATATCTAGGCCTACTATTCAGTGTTCCCTTCAAGGTAGCCTTTTTTCTAGGAGGGGAAAGAAAGGGAAAAGAGAAATTAAGTGAACGCCAGAGAAACATTTACTAGGGTTGGAGAAAACACTAGCGATCCAGGGGGCGATAAAATTATATTCATTATTAATTAAATAATACAATTATCAGTTTAGTTCGCTGGCCCGGTGATATTTTGATATAATAATAGTTTCATTAGGTTTTAAGTTTTTAAGAAAAAATTAAATAGTATAATAACCATTCATAAATAAATAATATTTAAATATTTTATCTAAAATTAAGAACATATTAAAAAAAGCATGACTAAAAAAACCTCACTTTTATAGTTTTACGACATTTGGGGTTACTTCGTCGGCGAATAACTTTGATATTTAACTAAAAGCTTCCGAAAATATTAAGAGAAAAGGAAGGGGAGGTGATATTTTTGCCCATATTAATCAAAGAGTGAAAGGGAAAAGGGAGTTGAGGGTTACCAATTATTTTTGAAGTACTTAAATAATTTTTATTGATCATCTTTTTAACCCTTGATATTTTGGCACACTTTTCTTTCATTATTTTGCGTCACGCAGGAGGCGTGGTTTATATTATACAGAATACAACTGGTGCGCAAATTTTAAATCTTTCTTAGGGTGCATGGAACCCCTACGCCGTCCCTGTATATAGTACGCGACCTCATTACACCCTACCTCTTTCAGGTCCATTATAATGTTATCCTCCCATCTGCGCGGCTCTTACCATTGTGTTTGACAGTCAATGTCCTGAAAAAGGCTCTAGATTCTCCCATTCACGCTACATGTGCTGCCCACCAAAATCTACGAGATGTGATTATCCTAGCAATATATTGTGATGAGTACAGGGTATGTAACTCATCATTATGTAACCTCCCTGTCTCAGTATCTTAATCCCTGTTTTTGGACCAAAATTCTTCTTAATCACCTTATTATCTAACACCATAAAATTCTTTTCGTCATGTAAGGTAAGATATCACGTTTCACACCCCTAGAGAACAACCGGTAAAACTATAGTTTTACATTCCTATATAGGTATATATATA
>CABEEJ010000761.1:121811-160766 GCA_901482245.1 Timema douglasi
GCACACACTTCAAATAACCCAAGTTAGGGACATGAAACTCGGGCAAGGCAAGTTAATGTGATATGTTGAGAAGCGCTCTCATCGATCAAGAGAGAGAGTAATACTTTGTGACAGCCTTGGGAGGGAACTGGTGGTTTGAGTGTGTGTGTGTGTGTGTGAGAACTTGGTGACAAAAAGTGATACGAAAGAGAAAGAGGAACACCAGAAAGATAGGTTCCTAACTCATCCATCACCCTGTTATTTGGCGGTTGAACTGGAGAATTTTAAGGTAACTCGAAAAAAAAAAGTATTTGCCTGGTGGAAAGACGAGGGACTGAACCCTCACCTCATTCCCATTTACAGCGTCAAACTTCTTTACACCATCAGTGTGTTTGTATCAAACATCTCACGAAACTTTTTTCGAAAGAAAGTTGTTTGCATGAGAATAAAAAACATTATATTATTGTGCTGACTTTCATTATTACTATATATTTTTTAAAATTATGATTGTTGTTTGGGTTTGGGTTTAAAATACGTGTCGTCACTAACTCAGTCCCTATCGCCATGAAAAAAACCCTAGAAACTATGTGTTCCCCGTTTTGCTACCCATCCATATTATCTGAGTTTTAGTGCACTAATTGTGTAAATCTGAGGAAGACAGAACTTAGAGGAAGTTAACCCATCACATGCTTGAGGAAACCATTTAGGAAATACCACGTTCAGTACAACTGACTGGGATTCGAACACCGAGCTAACTTTTACCCAGCGATTACGCGATTAACGCCTCAAGCCATGCAACCACTGATGCTGGTTTAAAAGTATTCAAAGACCATAAAAAAGGCAGGAAATCTCAGGACGTGGCAAACAACCACTGAGTGAACACTGGGGTGTAGAGTGAAACTACCACTTTATTGGGGTGGGGATATAGATAACACGAGAAAAGGTAATTGTTTATGAAATTTTTACAGCAAAACATTTATTTGGCTAAAATAATTAAAAACTGACAACAATACAAACATGGGGTTTAATTTTCTCCAAGTGGTAATTATAACAGTTCTTGAATAAAGTATTCTGGAATTTAATGACAACGTTTTCTCTTTATTTAAAAAATTGATCATCTAATTCTGCTATGCTCATGAGAGATGTTCAAGAGCTGTTGATATCACCATGTAAAGAAAATTAAACACTATGTTTGTACTAAAGCTATATTTAATATATTTTGGCAAAAACTCTTGTCTTTCCTCGCATTCCTTGCATCCCCCACCTTAAGGGCGCCGCCCAGTTGAAAGAGCATATCCTCACAATATGTTATTTATTATTAGAAAGATCTTTCTGAAGTTTCATAATCACTAAAATAATCCTCAATTATCTTAGAATGTTCTGTGTGAGCTTTGTTAAAATGTGACTCTTTGTCAGAAGAAAGCTCAGGGCCTTAGGGCTACTGAAGAGGGTGGGAGGGTGGATGTAATTCAATCCCCCTTTTCGCCTCAATGCCCATACGCTAGAAGATATTTTAAAGTTTTATAAAATTCATAATCTACAGCCTTGTTTAAAATAACTTTAAATTACTTCAAGAGGGAGCTCGTGTTTAAAAATTAAAAATGTATTCTGAATATATTTTTTCATAAGTTTGTTTTAAAATTACTAAACCTAAAATGTAAGGTTTATTTTATAAAGATATGTTAGTACCTTTCAAATCCATTTGAGCGTGAGCCATATTTTTTAATAGGTACATGGCAAGGCAAAACATAAAGTACACATCCCTTTTTGCTTTTTTGTGTTTATTAAACTTCGATTTATGCAAAATGCTAGAACGCATATTTACCTAACTGTATGTAGTTTTTCTAACATGACCGGAAATTAGATTTTTTCGAGATACTATTGACAAAACAAATTACAATTTTGAAGGAATATTTTTACTACCCAAAAGGGATAAAGCTCACTTGAATTATTTTTTTATGAAACGAATTTCTAACCTGAATAGAAACTACATTAATTTCCTTTGTTAACCGTTTGAAAAAAAATAAAAATCTTTAACTCTATTGATCATACAAAAAAAGTCAGATTTGTTTTGTAATATCATCCAAAGATTATGATAAAAATGAATATAGGCCTACAATATATATTTTAGATAAGTTTAAATTACTGCTTATGACAACTAAACGACAGACCAACTTCAGTGGCCGCATGGTCTAATGCGTTAGCCACGCAATATACTAGACTGTCAATGACAGGGAGATCTGGGTTCGAACGCTGGTCGAGTGTATTGAGAGTGGTTTTTCCTAAATGGCTTTCCACTATTCATCCACTAGAACGTGGGTACACCTCCTCTAAATTCAACCTTTCTAATCCCTAACGAATTAGCGTAATTAGTACATGTGCGTATAATCTGAACAGTTAGTAAGACGAGGCGCTAATTTTTTTTTAGCAAAATGGGAAAAACGAAGAGAAACTATTTACTGGTATTATTATTATTATTACTAATAGTGTGCTCTGTTTTGATTATTTTTCTTAAAAAAAGATCTGCAGTCTGCACTTATGGCTCTTGTGATCTGTTAGTGCCTCAAATTTACAGCACTAACGATGAAAATCGAGCACTTAACCAGCACTAACGTAGCACAAACGATGGACATTTTTGAAAAGGGTTATCTCTATTATTTCTTATACCGGCTGGCCAAGAAGATATCTCCCTAGCCACCCATAAACAATCGTGAATAAGTGCCTCAAATTTACAGCACTAACGATGAAAATCGAGCACTAACCAGCACTAACGATGGGCGTTTTCATAAACCGTGTGGCTAAAAGTTGGGTGGCCAGGGTGACACACATGCTCTTGTGACCGAACCCGTTGACCATTTGGCTGGTTCCACCTCACCTCGTTGTTAAATCTCGGGACTGGGTGGTACGTGCGTTTTCTTATCGTGGACGATAATGGAAAAGGGGGTGGGAATGGACAGGAACGTAGGTCCACATCAATATTGACCCCCCCCCCTGTTCCCCAAGAAGTCCAAAAGAAGGGTTGGCTTACTTCAAGACCTTGAAACTGCCATGGAGGCTGCTGCTATCTTAAACGCCCGTTCATGGTCACTTGTTTAATTTTACTGGACTATCAAAGAAATAGGAGCTGTCAAGAGGTGTCAGATGAAGACGACATGAGTTCATTACTGACTGACTCACCACTACTGTGGGTATTTAGTGTGTTTCTGTCATAGCTTAAGTTAGTTTGTAGGTCTATATCCAGATGTTTTTCTGTTCTATAACTATTCAGATATCACAATTTCGGGTTTTAATGTTTAAGTCGGGTGTTATTTTAGGTTTATGTCCCCAATTTAGGTTTGTTCTGAACACAGATATTACAATTTCTGGTGTGGAATTTATAATAAATCTTTAAATTCCTTTGTGTAGAATAACTTTGAACGTCTCTTTGTAAGTAGTCGCTAGCAATAATACCCCCGTGCTGCTATTTTGGAGGTATAACTGTTTTGTTTGGAAGGCCATTAAATTTCGCCATATTAATCGTTAATATCAGTGACCACCAACACTAACCAAATAAAAAAGATATAACTTATATATTAACTTCTATTACTTCCGTTGTAGTTATAAGTACTTACATTTATGGGCTTAAAATATAAACGCAATTAAATGAGAGTATTAGGCAAAATCGGTTTTTATAAACTAATCTAATCAAACAGGTATTGATCGTATCTAGGCTATTCTAGCTATACCTTCACAATTCCACATTTAAGGTATTCATAACTTCCAGGTTATTCTAGTAATACCTTCAGAATATTATATTACAAGTGCTCATAACATCCAGGTTATTCTAGAAATACCCTCAGAATGTTATACTACAAGTGCTCATAGCATCCCGGTTATTCTAGAAATACCTATACAATGTCATACTACAAGTACTTATAACATCTCGTAACTGTCCTACCCTCACAAATTCACACTAAAAGTACTCATAACATGCCGGGTTATTCTAGTAATAGGCCTACCTTCACAATGTTATACTACAAGTGCTCATAACATCCAGGTTATTCTAGAAATACCTATACAATGTCATACTACATGTACTTATAACATCTCGTAACTGTCCTACCCTCACAAATTCATACTAAAAGTACTCATAACATGCCGGGTTATTCTAGTAATAGGCCTACCTTCACAATGTTATACTACAAGTGCTCATAACATCCAGGTTATTCTAGAAATACCTATACAATGTCATACTACAAGTACTTATAACATCTCGTAACTGTCCTACCCTCACAAATTCATACTAAAAGTACTCATAACACCCCAGGTTATTCTAGTAATAGGCCTACCTTCACAATGTTATACTACAAGTGCTCATAACATCCAGGTTATTCTAGAAATACCTATACAATAGTCATACTACATGTACTTATAACATCTCGTAACTGTCCTACCCTCACAAATTCATACTAAAAGTACTCATAACATGCCGGGTTATTCTAGTAATAGGCCTACCTTCACAATGTTATACTACAAGTGCTCATAACATCCAGGTTATTCTAGAAATACCTATACAATGTCATACTACATGTACTTATAACATCTCGTAACTGTCCTACCCTCACAAATTCACACTAAAAGTACTCATAATATGCCGGGCTATTCTAGTAATAGGCCTACCTTCACAATGTTATACTGCAAGTGCTCATAACATCCAGGTTATTCTAGAAATACCTAAACAATGTCATACTACATGTACCTATAACATCTCGTAACTGTCCTACCCTCACAAATTCACACTAAAAGTACTCATAACATGCCGGGTTATTCTAGTAATAGGCCTACCTTCACAATGTTATACTACAAGTGCTCATAACATCCAGGTTATTCTAGAAATACCTATACAATGTCATACTACATGTACTTATAACATCTCGTAACTGTCCTACCCTCACAAATTCACACTAAAAGTACTCATAACATGTCGGGTTATTCTAGTAATAGGCCTACCTTCACAATGTTATACTGCAGTTACCAAGGCTGCAGCCAATCAATAATTTCAGGGTGATTTGGTGAGAACATCCCCCAATTGCCGGAGGATAGGAAAAATTATGAATATTAATCACCTCTAGAAGCTCTCTGAAGCGCTTTTTATAGTAACACAGCCCCCTAATTTGTACGTGTACCTTAATTTTGATATTGTTTGATTAACGGCTTTGTGCTTGGCGTACAGGTTATTATAATAATATCTTTACAGTTTCATAATGCAGATATTTATAATTTTTATTTTATTTTAGTAATACCCCCACAATAGAACACTACGGGTACTTTAAGTCCTCACTTTATTATAGTAATGCTTCCACAATCTCATAATTTTTTAATTTGAAGTATTTAACTTGTACTTTCTGAACCGATTGATTATATCAGCACACAATAATTTCTATGACCGAGAACGAACGGGATTACCAATTTTGCCAGTAAAAGTATTTTCACATACTTTCCAGGGATATTTTACATGCCACAATCGACATGGGACCAATATCTTTAATTCCCCTCTAAAGGAAGTTGTGTTGCGGCTTTTTATCGCTTAAGAAAAATCCGTTGACCCTGGATGGGTTTAAACACTAAAACATCGGTTCCTAAGTCGAGCATTTTTACCTAAGACCACTGAGGTCGACAAGATCGTATTTCAAATACTCATACTATATTGGTAATTCTAGTCATAGCCCCACAATGTCTGTCATATTGCAGGTACTTAATTATAGTCACTAGGTTATTTTTAGTGATACATCCACAATGCAGTACTGTGGGTACTTATATTCTCCAGGTTACTTTTAGTTCTGCCTCCACAATGTCTCACAAGTACTGTACTCATATTCTACAGGTTATTTTAGATACCTTTACAATGTCATACTGTGGGTAGTTATACCTAGCTATACCTTCACAATATCTAATAAGTACTCATAGTCTCTAGGCTACTTTTAGTAATACCTCCACAATGTCATACTGCAAGCAGTGGCAGATTTAAAAAAATTCGCCCCCATACTCAATTATAATATGCGCCCCTTCCCCCCACATTCTTTTTCAAGGGTTTTAGGAGATTTCGGAGAAAAAAAGATGTTGGGGGGGCTAGTATTCTAGAAACGATTTCTACGAAAGAAAAGCAGGTATGTACACGCCATGAACGTAATTATTAAAAAGAAAAAATTAAAATAATGTTATCCAAAATGCGCCGCCTCCTAAAGCCGTCGCCCCTAGGCCCGTGCCTAGTGGGCCAATAGTGTAAATCCTCTTCTGACTGCAAGTGCTCATGCTATAGAGTAGTGGTGATACGCGACATCGACATGCATTAGTTAAAAACAGAATTTGTTAGTAATTAACTAATTATACACTTTAACAAAAAATAACCTCCCTCCCACTTTTGTTTAAAACCATACAGGGAGGGATACTTAATCAGGTCAAATTAGAAATTATCTGTATAAGAAATATAACTCTCTTTCTCTTTCTTTTTTAGAACACGGAGATCAATTGTTTGATAATTTACCCGATCAACATACAATTTTCTAACACAATGCTGCGCGCGTACATCTCAATACATTACATTGTGGAAAATGATTGCTCTACTCCAGCAGCACACCCAATAATTATAAGGATTAATTATTGTTACGATGAGAAAAACTAACTTGTGATCATGAGAACCTTGTGAACACTACTTGCCATTTAATTTAAATAATATTCATTTACTGCCACTAGACAATGAAAAGTCCTAACCAGAATAATATAATTGTTTCACATTTAAAGCAACATACTTTTAAATCCAATAAACTTGCTGAAAACATTTTTCTTACTAAAAAAATCACCAAAAAAGTTTACATTCTGTTGATTTGTTTGTTCTACTTCATGCATGAAAAGTATAATTTTTGTCAAGTCTCTAAATATTGAATTAGTAACATGGTGTCATCAATAAATTACCTTGTTTTGTTAGCTGACATTATAAAAAACCTTGTGAAGCCTGATGAGAGTTTTTTTTTTCACTAACAGCATGCAATAATCTCAGAAATTATATGCCTAGATTGTGAAATGTATATATATTAAGACCAATTTTAATAGAAATATCCCTTAAAAAATATCAAACCCTTTTATTGCAGACAAAATTTATAGTATTTTACTATTCCATTAGTGTTGTTTTATAGATATTGATAATATCTATCGATAGTGACAGTTGACAGTTATTTTGCATATGAATACGTGAAAGTAGATCTAGTAGTGTTTATAACTACTGCATATTACTCTACCACTAACAACAGATCCTTCCCCTTCTTGCACCGTATTATTCGTGGGTAGGACCTTATCACGAAGGACAGCTGTTATATAAGTTCAGCAATGTTTGCTACCCTGCCACCACTACCTTTATCACAATTAAATGGAAGACGGTATTCACAAGTTTGAAGGTGCACATTAGGTGGAATGTTTAAACTGTAATAATTCTAACATCAACTAGATGTGGAGGAATAAAATCTATTTAAAATATAGCATAATATATTAGCTTAAAAATGCTAAGGAATGCAGTGCATACATTGCATTTTTTGACTCCTCGTCAATAATTGGTATTGAGGTTCTTTAAGTAATAAGGACACCTCCACAATGTCGTATCGCGACTACTCATGCTCTTGAGGTGTTCTAGACTGCGCTGGCGCAACCTAATAGCAAACAACTACACCCTGGTGAATACATTTAGAGAGAGACGGAAGATTTGTGTGGTCCGTTGTGATAACTTTACAGACCCTCATCCCCTTCCACACAAAATATCCCTCTTCATACTTTCCTCCCAACATTGTGTGAAACGAAAGGAAAATAATGGAGGAATGCTAAAGGGGAGGTGTTTTCTACACTCCGCAAACACGGGCAACAAAACCTCCTCTCTTAATCCCTCACACAACCCCTTTTCTTACTTAACGTTGCTAATTGATCGAGCAAAGTGAAGCGGCCACATTCTTTCATATTACGAACGTCTAGAAATGCTCGGAATAGTTAGTCCACTTAAAAATATCTTCAAAACAATTCATTATTAATTCTATAGTCAACTATACTTCTTAATTTATCAACTTTATTTTATGAGTATTTAACGTGCACTTTATAAGAACACAAATTATACCAGCACATGACTTACAAACTAACTTAACCTAGTAGGCTAGAATGGTAGGCTACATCTATTAATCTTACAACACACCCAGCTCTAGCTTCTATATAATCTTTATTAAGTATACTGTATATCAGAATGAACCCTTATACACGTATCTTTAACATCACCACCCAGAATCAAACCACTAATCTTTTGGTAATCATTACAACTACTAAATCATGAAAACGATCAGTAAATATTTAAAACTTCCTCCTGTTTATTAAAACAATGATTATTTCCGGCTATATTTATATTATTTCAATATTATACAGTACAATACGTTATATCTCTTACTAATACACGTGATGATGTAACAACTGTGTAAAGATCCCTCGATTCCAGCCCTCTTTCAAGTAGATTATTGGCTCTAAGACTTGGACATAAGTAAGTGGATTTTTTGTCTTCTGTACACGAGATATACCCTGAACGATGGCCATCAGATGACCGAAGGCAAAATATAGAGGCTTTATGTGTCTAGTAATATTACTTGTTTGAATTAGGTAGTCAAAAACATTTATTTAGTTTTTTATATTCATTCAGTGAAATATGGAATTTTATATATACTATTTTTTTAAATTGCAATAATTATGGTTCAAAAGTTATTCAACACTTTGAAAAAATTCAGCTGGTGTGATCAATAATGGTTTAACCCGAGTTATAGATGTACCATCGTTCGTTTATCTTAGTCCAAAACCATCATACTGCCAATGGTAGCATATGCCATCTTGCCCTTCATTATCTCTTGCCATATATAGCCTCATGACTGAGTTACTAGGCAACCAATGAGACATCATCTATCTCTGAAACGTATCAATTCTTGCCCCTCATCAGATGATTCCAATGATAGTCTCATGACTGAGCAATATAATCCTGAAACGTAGAACTTCTTGCCCCTCATCAGCTGTTTCAAATGCTAGCCTCATGACTTAGCTACTGCACATATAATGAACAATATACTCCTGAAACGTATAAATTTCTTGCCTCTCATCAGCTGTTTCAAATGCTAGCCTCATGACTTAGCTACTGCACATATAATGAACAATATACTCCTGAAACGTATAATTTCTTGCCCCTCATCAGCTGTTTCAAATGCTAGCCTCATGACTTAGCTACTGCACATATAATGAACAATATACTCCTGAAACGTATAATTTCTTGCCCCTCATTAGCTGTTTCCAATGCTAGCCTCATGACTTAGCTACTGCACATATAATGAACAATATACTCCTGAAACGTATCATTTCTTGCCCCCTCATCGGCTGTTTGCAATGATTTCCTCACGAATAGCTACGATGAAAAATTTACCTTAGAAACGCATACATTTTGGCCCCTCATCTGTTTCCGGTGATGGTCTCACGTCTGAGCTACCTCACGATTATGACGATGAGCAATATAGGCTACCTCTACTTAAATTGATGGCCTAGAGATGTGGGATGTGGGATGTGGGGGACATTTTAGGGAAATGGTCATTGAAAGTTGAAACAATTACTTTATGACCATTTTACACTCACATATTCCCTTAGACATCCATCCATGAGCTTGTTTACAACAGTAATTTAAATTTGTTCTAGTCACGGATATAATATTATATATACATACTTTTATTTTATTTTGTTTTCATAATTTATGTTTCATGGCGTTAAGAACGAGTCTCATACTGAATATGGATTTAATCACAGTTTATTTTAGTTCATTTGTTCCTTATTACATCCGCCTGTTGTACGGTACTACACGCCGAGTATATTTATACGTTATAGTATATTCTAACCCCACTCACCCCCTTTTTCACGTGAATTGCGTCTTAATCCAAATTTAGAAGTTATGTACCTGAATGAAGAGTGAGGAAACTACACGCGTAAAACACTCTCGATACACCTGACTAAAACATATTATATGAGCCTGACGTTGAATCCGCGTGCCCACCTATGACAGCTAATTTAAAAAATAATAATATTGGTAGTAAGATTATTTAGTGTAGGTGCACTTTTTGAATACACTGAATATATCAGCACATGACTTACAAACTAGACTAATTAAAACACATGACTTACAAACATAGCTATTTAGAATTTGTTGTTTATTTATTTATTTTATTTCTATTTATTTATTTAGCACCACGTCCTACTACCCGTTCGGGTTATACGCTTAAGTACTAATTACACGAAAGGGTTATGAATTGGGAAGGTTGAATTTAGAGGAAGTAAACCGGTATTTGCGTGGAGGGAAAGTGGAAAACCATTTAGGGGAAAGCACCCCCAGTTCACCTGACCAAGATTGGAACCTAGATTGCCCCGCCCTCGGCATTCTATCTCAACACAAAACTAGCGCGTTAGCTAGCTACGCCACCGAGGTGGGTCATTTGTTGTTAAAACACACACAGCTCCCCAGAAACAAATTCATCATTTTGCCTGAGAATTGAACCGGGACTTGATATGTCTAGTCAGATGGGAGATGTCCCTTTAATATTTTCCAAAAAAGATCCCAACTATTTAAATGAAACGAATCCACTCGAGGGATCACCAGTATTAAAGTTTCCGTTCTAATTTTATCTCTCATTAGGAAGTCTCTACGAGAGAAATTATAAAATTAGTTACAATGAAGCTATAACAACAATTCCAGTTCTCGTATCACTCTCACGTATCGACTACAGCGCTTGGTGGTTGAATGTGTCACTGTAGACCAGATATGTTCATAATTTTATGCTAAAATAATAGTCTTTATGAATGTATCCCCCCTTATCTGAGATTTCACGATTGGACATTTTTACTGGAAAATTAAAACGTCTCTAACCGGGTCCCTTAGCTCAGAACAAAGCTGCGCTGCCTACTGAGCTAAGGTGTCGGCCTACTTACAATTCAAATTACTAGATAACATCTTTATGGTCAAAATGTTCTGTTCTTTATTTTTTTTCATCAATCTTCTCGGAAACAAATTTCAAGGAAATAATGATACCATGTGAAGCAATTATTTTAACAGTGTCTTTTTTTTATTTCCTTTCCTTCATTCTTTCTCCAGTTCGTGACTTTTAATAATTCCTACACGTTTCCTTTAAAGAAAAAAGTTAGTTATCAAGAAAATTCCATTATTTCAAACTGAGTTGCATGCTGCTAGGGCAGCATCGTTTCTGGCATTCCCCTTCCCCACTACCCCCGCGCACGTGCGGGTGTACGCCTTTCATTTGTTCATCACGTTGTCTTTCTTCCTCTCCCTTCCCATAAGCCAGTGTTTCGTCCATCTCCCCCTTACCCCCACAAACAGGCTTGACAATGCCAATTAGTCATTTCTGTTCAACGTGGACTATTTTGCAAATTACAGATTTGGGCATGGGAACAACCCCCCGCCTTTCCTCTTTCTATCTGTAATCCTTCAGCAAAATGATTAATATAATGAAAAGTTAAAAAAAAATGCAATTAATTTATTTATCTTCTTTTTATTATTTTGTCATTTCTACTTTCTCGTTTATACGAGGTATAGATAAAGTATTATGAAGCTGACAATAAATATCTTTAGATTCTATCAAAAATACACTATTTATGTTTCCACAGAAGCCAGGCTGATTTTATGTTTGCTCATGTATTTATGAGTATGTATCTTTGTATATTTGTATTACATCTATTTGTCTAAATGTAGACCTATATTTAAACATATATGTGTTGTTATGTATGTATACACGTGTGTATACACGTAGACCAATATTTGTTGTCTATGCATCTTTATTTCTATATAATATATATATATATATATATACATATATGTTACCGTTAAATTGTAAAATCCGTTTTTCACAAAATATCTAGGTATATCAAGAATTACCTGACTGGTTCAGTTAAAATGTATAATAATGTATTCTGTGATTTAACTAGTTATTTAATAGAATAAGGAACCCCACTTTGTTAAAATTAAAAATTAAAATTCTTTCAATCCTGTAGCCATGGTGCTTTCTAATACATTTCAGTCCAAGCTGATATTAACTTTTTAAATTATAACAGAGTACTGATTTCATAATTTAATGTTTGTAATGTGATCTGGTTAATGTAGTAATATGGTTATGTCTAGGTTTTAATGCCTTAATTAGCTTATATGATGAGCTGTGTCCATTTGTCACATGTAGTGTCTCATACACAATGTTCTTCACATTATTTGTCTATGAGTAGGTCTAGAGTCTCATACACATTGTTCTCCACATTATTTGTCCATGAGTAGGTCTAGAGTCTCATAACACATTGTTCTCCACATTATTTGTCTATGAGTAAGTCTAGAGTCTCATACACATTGTTCTCCACATTATTTGTCTATGAGTAGGTCTAGAGTCTTATACACATTGTTCTCCACATTATTTGTCCATGAGTAGGTCTAGAGTCTAACACATTGTTCTCCACATTATTTGTCCATGAGTAGGTCTAGAGTCTCATAAACAATGCTCTCCCCAGAAGGCTAACGCATTCCAGTTTCATTCAGTTGCTAACCGTCTGAGAACTTGCACTGTAGCTATTTGACGAATTATTTTTTCTTTAAATCGCTATATAGCATGTTAGCAAAGATTGTAAACAAAAATTTCATAATATACATCCTTTCAAGTAGATTTCCCTACATCAAAATAATACACATATACGTGCTGTGTCTCAGCAACATGGCAATACCCTGAGGGATTAAGCTACTCCTAAACAAATAATATAATTAAATTATTATATTAACATAACTGAATAGACAGACAGAGAGCCTGCCAATCAACAGAACACAGCTCTAATCATGCTTTAAAAGGAAGAGCTGACATAGGCTATAAAAGGATTCTCAGAAGGAGAGTTGATAACATCCAAATGGATTTTCTCCGCCTTGACGGTGAGACCATCAATACCATCCTCAGAGATATCCGTCAAGAATCTATCAACAAGTAACTATTAGCAGCATTACTTCTTTAGTCGTTGAGTGAATAATAAGTCCGAATATTTTGGGCCAAACATTCCCATTTTATGATAAAATTTGCGGAAGAAAGAGTGGCAAGAAGGGGAATATCTCTTCTCCCCTAATTTCGTTGCCTTTAAGTTGATAGAAGGAAGTAATTCCTTGACGTTCACATCTCGTGGACCTAGCAGCTAGCTGACCGGTGGAGAGCTCAAATCGATCGCTTGCTCTAGAACTTTTTTTCTCTCTCTCTCAGCCTACACCAAACTTGGAAGGTGTAAGCATAATTGAATCGGACAGTTGATCACGTCATCGACTCGGGAGTAGTAGTAAGTTGTAACATGTAACCAAAACTGTAATTCACATCAGCAAAGAACATGGTATTTTGAAACATATTGTTGATGGTAATGTCTTGGAACGGGGAATAAATCTATAGTCTCTTATTGTGATGGGTTAGAGTATTTTAACCCGTCACACTAAAATAGCGTTCTCCTAAAGATGTACATACGGAAATCGTTAAAAAAACGAACTCAAAAGTCTGAAAAGGTTCGGGTTTACAATTTGATTGTGAGAGTCTCCATATATAAACCTCAACACTAATCTGTAAATTAATTTGCGGCTGGTTTTTGGACGTTATTTCCTGGAGAATACATCAATTTCTTCAGATAAGCTGTCTCTCAACTCCATAAGCTTCCTCTATAGGACAATAAGCTTCTTTGAAACCTTCATCGTTGACAGAGTCACTTGTAAATGAAGCAGCCAATAACGTTTTCACCATGCATAGCAATGCTAGTTGTTTTTAAACGTGACTTGATGCTCCCAACAATGTTGTCTACGAACGGATATTAGGCCGTGTTTTGGTAGAAGCTACAAAGTGAACTAAAAGCTGGATCAACATCTCCTCCACCAACTTTCTATGGAACTTTAAGCCTTCATGGAATGACTGGCACTTCAAAACTATGATTTTCACAAAATATAATCGCCTCAGACAAAACCTTGTCAAACTAACTATTATTGCAAATATCTTTAAGAGTTGTTACAATCAGACTTGCGACATCAACAACTTTGTTAATTGACACATCATGATTTAGGATATATTTTGAAAAAATATTTGTCTTTTCAAACACATGTTTCATGAAATTTAGCCCAAACACAAATTCAAATTTGGTTATACACAGCATATAGAGCCATGAGTTTCACCACCAGCCTATGGATCAATCGCTTCACTTTCTTTCAGAATTTATGCTATTTCTGGGAAATGATGTTTCACAGCTTGCATACTTTAATATATACTTAATGCTTTGAGAGACAAGCTTAATCTTGATTCTGGCCTATTAATTTTAGTAATAACTAACTCGCTTATCCTGGTAAATACTTCATGACGTTTAGATAAGACTTATTTAAAACAATAAAGGTGCTGTATGGTACTGAAATAATTCCGGATGGAAACAATATTTTTTGATACAAACACAAGAGCAAGATTTAGCGAATTCATATAACAATGGACATAAATAACATGTGGATTATTTTCCTTTAATGTGTCTGCCACACTTTTATATATACCTGGCATATTTTATGCCTTATCATAGAATTGGGCTATAATGTTAGAGGGATCTAGGCCTAATTCGTTCAGCTAAGACAGTAGTAGATAATACAATAACTCGCCATCTGTAATATTCGTTCTGCAAAAACAAATACATCTTTCTTAAATATTTAATTCATCGGTGACATATCTAAGCACGATAGTAAATTGTTCATGATTTGCTATATCTGGTGTTTCATTCACCAGAACAGATGCATTCTTGCTTCCTTAAAAAAACTTTCAACTTTGCTGTTTTTTGTTTGATTGGCAATAATTTACAGCATCTCATTTTGTACACCATGATAAACACAATTACAATTATTTTCTCGCTCCAAATACACCTTCAAAAGAAAGATCTCCGACGATCGCATTTTCAACAGTTCTTCAAAACAACCCCTATTAGCTGAGGACTGTTCTTTACTATGGCCTCTTTATGATAGACATTGTCTAGCAAGAAATAGTTATTTTTCAAACAAGATCTTAAGGTATTCATGTTTTTTTAAACTTTTTTTAAATGATTGTAAGAAATTATATCTGCTACACTACAGCGTAGTAAAGCACTAAGTTGAGAAGAGGTACGTTCATGTTCTTGAAAACGTTGAGTTGCCTTATCCCAAAATTTTAAACCCATTCGTAATAAATGTTTCAACATAACAACCACTACTACCAAATAAGCGACATGGAAAACAAATGGCTTTATCATCAGATACACTATAGTCAAGCCATTTAAATTGTGGATACCATGCACTTCTAAATCTTTTTCCTTTTGTCTCTTGGAACTGTGTCAGAGTGGACTGGAACGGGCCATGTTTAAAATATTCAATAGCAGCATGTTTGTCACAAAATGGATCTCTACTATGAAGTTGAGGCTGAGACTGGTTAACATATGAATACTGTACACCACGTATATCAACGCAGGTAAAAGTACTGGTTAAAGAAGTAGTCTTTATTGTAGTGGCAGAAGTTTGAGAGTCACTGCCTTCGTCTTTTGTGATATGCTCTTTTTTTTAAATAAAAAATTGAAATCACGTTTTTTTCTGCAACCCACATCATTTTATCTCACTCATGACACTGACACGTGAAACCACAGACATCAATAGCACTAATAAAACACTACTTTCACAAATACGCTAATAACATAACAACTAACTCTCAAAACTTTGCAGGAACGGCAAAACATTTTTAAATTCAAAATACACTATTCTAACGGATATGACCCCTAGCTGTTACTGATTGTGGTGTGGCTTCAAGGTCACTATTAGTGCGCAGTTGCTCAGTGTGCATCAGCCACATTTAAATAGCCAATGATGTACATCCTCATTGCGCAGCACATACATTCTCACAAAATAATCAATAGTAACTCATTTGAATAGGAAATGGGAGTGTTCTAAAGGTCAGGATCGTTGCAGATTTCATACTACCGGGTATAGATGTGTTTGGATGTTACCACGATGGTCGCTGTAAAAGTTATTTAATAGAATTTTACACTTTAACGATTTTATATATATGTATATACATATATGTTAGTGAAGACACTTAGCTATATATAGACTTACACACACACACGTGACCTCACTGTCTCGTCAACAGACAGCTGAAACAGCTGATCTTAGGAACTTTATATTTTATGGATTTTCCCCTAATGACGTAAGCGCCTTTAAGAACGTCGTATAGTTGTCAGATACCTTAGCTGCTGACCTAAAGGTTTCGGGCTAGATTCCCGCCAATGGCACCAGAGGATTTTTCTCAAAAGAGGAGATTTTCCATGGTCACCAAGGTTTGGTTAATTAGGATTAATCTATGTTAAGATCTTCATTGGCTTTTCCCAGTCATATTCACTATAATCATCCCCTCATCTCACCGGGACATGGAAAGAACCTCCATGAAAAGGAAGAATGACTAGTACATTCGGGCGTCCCCTGGGAAATGGAACATTTGTAGGATACCGGCTAATCTTCACACAAACTGGGATACAAGTGATGTAGCCATCACACCATTATTATTATTATTATTATTATTATTATTATTATTATTATTATTATTATTAACCCCTTAAGGCCTTAAATAAGGGGGTTAAAAATAGGTTATTTCCGAAACTGCTTGAGCTAGAAACTCTAAATTTAACATGAGGGTTCTTTACCTAAATTGAAACGATATGGGTTCAACTAATTTTCTAATGTTCACCTCCTGAGGGATGAAAACGATGGTGGTAACTTTATTGAACGGTTAACACGTGTACTTGAAACAGCTTAAGATAGAAACGCGAATTTGGGAGAAATACTATTCTTAAAAATCCTTAAATATCGTGATTACTAGTATGAGTACATTTCAAGCTATCCAAATACGCATTTTTTTTAAACTGAGCGTACTTTCTTGAAACTAGCAAACACAAAAATGTAAATATGATAGAGTTTTTGCAATATAATTTGAACAGTTTTATTTCATTATGACATCTTTTCATATTTGCTCCCTTCCTTTTATCTCCTCTTGACATTGTTCTCTCCAATAGAGTTGGGCTATATCATAGTAATTGAATCTTCCGCTAGAGAGTACGCCCATTGCAGAAATACATTATCTTGGTTTGCGAGCCGGAAAGTTCCTTCTTTTTGCTTATTCTTATATATACCTCTGGTATTTTCTTTCTTTACTACGATGCGCGCATGACAGGAAATTTAGCAAAATTACTGGTTGCTTGATCGTTTTTAATGAAAGGAAAAGGAACATTATCCTTAAAACCTAGATGAGTTAAATAATGATATCCATTATTTTCCTTTTTAATTGATTACGTTTTGTATCCACTGGTGAACTTAGGACATAAATATAGGGGAGTAGTCAATAACAATGAATTTGAATGGCAATGCAATATGACATCTGACTAAATAAAACCTAGGTTGGATGTTTATCAATTGGAGTATTTAATGTGAACTTCCCAAATGTATAGATTTATTCAACACACAACTTACAAACATTGAGGAATGTTTGCTTATTTATTATAAGCCCAAGAAGAGTTTCAATCTTAGACGTGAAGTGGAAAGTTCACCTTATTTTTACACCCTGAAAGGCTATCACATATTTAAATGGAACTAACATACTCGAGAAATTCCCAGTTTGAAAAGTTTCTACTAAAATTTAATTTCTTCTAAGGACATTAACACCATAAACATTGCTAAATACTTTTTTTTAATTGACCATAAGTCATCCTGTGCCCACGGTAATTCTTCACCCATGTTTTAAGGCAGAGTCTGTGATGGAAGTGCGGAAATAGTCAGATACATATGAGATCAATCAGGATCGTGAGCTATCAGATAACGTAGTCAGCTTCGACTCTGGAGAGCATTATTTTGGCAATATTACACTTACAACTGTACAAATGATGATGATATTTGGATGCGGCTATAACCTTACCCAACAAATATAGTAGCTTGACTATTTAATCCATTATCAAATCAGTTTCATTGAAGCAATAACAGCGATTCCTGTTCTTTTCACATACTCCCGTATCAACTACAGTGATTGTTGGTTGAACGTGACACTAACGTTGGGTCTGTTGAAAACCACATATTTTAATATGTACTTCATTATTAGAATAAAAGTGTTAAGGATATATTACCTTTCCCTAGGATTCATTCACCTAAAATTTTTACTGGATAATCTACCAGAAAACATAAATATATCGACTCCTCTGCCTACAGCGTATAGTTTGGGCTAAGCATGCTCAAGCTTGTATCATCACTATATGATACCTTAGGGGTGGAATAAATGTTATTCAACATTTTTCATTGATTATAAACTAACTAAAGACTCATTTTCACAAAATACATATGTAAAAGATTTATATAATGCCATAGTGTACAGTAAAAGAATGTACTAAATAAAACACTTTATTTTCACATGGCACTTAACAGTGTTCTACTAATTCTTATACATCTTATACCATATTGTCACCTCCTCCTTTCTGTCTACCTATCAAGTGGGCATATAATCTGTAAGGAAGGATGTGCTATGGCTGAGGTTAATGGGAAGATGATAGTGTTTACTTGTGTGGGTTCGTGTTTGATATTAGACTTGGGTTTTAAAGAGGTTTATTAATACTACTATGCTATTACAAATGTGATGTTGGTAGTAATATTAGAATGGAAGAAGATAGAGAATACTTGGAAGCTTGTGACAAAACGAGGTGTTGCTAGGAACACCCAATGGCCTGTCTGACTCCTAGGTGGTCCCTACATGGTCTCCGAACCCCGGTGTGCTGGGCTCGAGTAGTTGCCCTCAAACAAGTACTGATGAGCCGGCGTCCTAGCCCGCATAGTCCTGAACCAACAGAGTGACCCCTAGACTTCAGTGATGATTAGTCAGCAATGATGGCTAAACCCCCTACATTTTATCCTGGCCTGGTTTCTGACTAAGGAATGCTGACACTGTTTTTGTGGTAGGATCCTCTATTATATTTGTTTATAAGCTAATCACAACAACCAGAATCGCTCGTTTTGTCATTCGAAACTCATAACATACAATATATTACACAAATACGCCTTACAATTTAGGCCGTGCGGTTACATTATGTTAATATTTTGCTAACTTTTATTTGACATTTTCTTTGCTCTTTGAACTTGCCCTGCTAAATATTTAGTTTCTGTATCTTCTATAGCCCTTATCCTCCGAGGATTTTCCATGCTTCTTATTTTGTAACAATTTATTCTCCAATCTATACGCTTTGAGGAAATTCCCTTCTTATTTTGTTACTATTTTGTCTCTAGTCTGTATTTTCTTCGGACTTTCAATTCTTTTGATTTTGTTACCATTATTGCCATTTTGTCTCTATTTTATATATACTTTAAGGAATTTCCCTAATTCTTATTTTGCTACCAGTTCTTCTCCATTCCTTATCCTCCGAGAAGTCCCCCTGCTTCTTATTTTGTTACCGTTTCTTCTCCATTCTCTATTCTCCTTGGGGCTTTCCCGCCTCATATTTATTTCACCAGTTCCATTCCAGTTTTATACCCTTCTGGGGACCATCAGGTGGGAAAGTGTCCACTTGACAACTTGATCAAAATAGACGACAGGAACACAGAACGAAAATAGCACTGCCAAGTACTGGGGTGGCCGGAACTGAAGACGCCCTTAGGGGGACACCGGCAACCACGTGATATATACAGTATTAAAATATTTTTGTACTTAAGATAAATAAAGTTGAGTAAAACTTAAGGGCACCACCCACTCCAAGTAAAATATCCTTACAATAATCATATTGGGAATGTCAGTTCTGAAGCTTAAAAACCATTAAAATAATCATCAATTATCGTAGAATGCTATATTGCTAGCCTGCTAAAAATGAACGTTATTTGTTTGAGGAAGGATTGGTTTCCAACCATTTACTTTGATCACAGAAATAAGACTTTTGCGTAAAACATCCTTAAAAATAAGCTCATTTCCTTTTAATTAGATTTTTAATAACTTTAAAATTCAAAATTGTAGGTTTTGAATCCAATATGGACACTTACATTTGAGCGTGAACAATATTTTGAACTACCAAGCAGTTTCCTAGATAACGCAAGATTTCTGAAGGTCTGCAACGTGTCTTAGCGCTCCGATAGGCCACCCCTTAAGAATAATTATCATTTATTCATGACAATGGAGCACATCGTAATCAAGAACCTCACTATACTTCTGAGCACGTGGGAAAAGGCGTAGGCATAGTCTTATCTGGGTTTTCCGGATGGGGAAGTTAGGGGGCTCTACTCTCAACCGGGTGAACTGAGGGTGGTTTTCCCTCAATGTGTGTTTAGTTCAGATAGGGAGTAAAATGAAAAACTAAGAAATAAATAACAAATAATTACACTTAAGGTGGGGATATATGGAGCACGAGAAAAGGCCAGTATTATTGCAATTTGTATAGAAAAACTTTTTTGGCCAAATTAAATAAATATTGCTTCAGCACAAACATATAATTTAAATTTCTTCGATATATGTCAAGGGTGTCTTGGAATTTAATGACAACTTTTTCTCCTCATTTAAAAAGTTTCTCATCTAATGCCACTTTGCTCATTATGGATATTCAGGAACTGTTGATATCACCATGTGAAGAAAATTAAGATCTATGTTTGCACTGGAATAATATTTTATTCATTCTAGCCAAAAAAGTTTTAATAAAAAAAACTGCAAAAACCTTGGCATTTTCTCGCGTCTCCTTCCATCCCACCTTAATTTTCTTTACATGGTAACATCAACATTTATTGAATATGTTACAAAAACTTTTTAAATGAGGATAAAAAGTCTTCATGAAATTTCAGAATACACTTGACAGATATTCAAGAAATGTTTGAGGTCACCATGTGAAGAAAATTAAACTATGTATTGAAGCAATATTTGATTTATTTTGATCAAAAACATGTTTTGTTATAAAAAAATGGCAAAAACAACTGACCTTTATTCGTTAAACTTAAAATGTAACGTATGCCTCACACATGTACTCGTCTTGGTTCTTAATATTTCGATCGTGAACTAAGCCTTTCTTGGCAAGCTCAATTCATGCGTGATGAATCGGGCCGTGAGCTTCATAATGGAGAAGGAGATGAGAAAGCTTGGCGCAATGGTTGCAGGGCGAGGCCTGGAGGTTTGGGTTAGACCGGTGGATGGAAAGTTGCCCTGATCAAGGAATGACAGATGCTGATGACACTGAATGAGTGTAATTTGTATTACAAGTTAATATCTATTTTAAAAAGTTGCTCAAGACATTATATGATTAGAATATCAACAACCCCTTTACCTCTTCTTTAAAGTGATGCTTAGATTATGTAAGAAGTACATGAGTTACAAACTAGATCAGGCTAACTTTGTGCAATATGTCTAATATTACACATCCAGCCTTAACTACTAGGTATTTACTAATTTGATAGCATGACTTACAAACTAACTTATCCTGGATAGTACTTCTAATATTAAACATCCAGCCATAGCTCCTAGATATTTACTAATTTGATAGGACGACTTACAAACTAGCTTAGCCTATGATTACTTCTAATATTAAACATCCAGTCTTAGCTCCTAGATATTTACTAATTTGATAACATGACTTACAAACTAACTTAGCCTATGATAGTACTTCTAATATTAAACATCCAGCCTTAGCTCCTAGATATTTACTAATTTGATAGCATGACTTACAAACTAACTTATCCTGGATATTACTTCTAATATTAAACATCCAGCCTTAGCTCCTAGGTATTTGCTAATTTGATAGCATGACTTACAAACTATCTTATCCTGTATAATACTTCTAATATTAAACATCCAGCCATAGCTCCTAGATATTTACTAATTTGATAGGACGACTTACAAACTAGCTTAGCCTATGATTACTTCTAGTATTAAACATCCAGCCTTAGCTCCTAGGTATTTACTAATTTGATAGCATGACTTACAAACTAACTTATCCTGGATAGTACTTCTAATATTAAACATCCAGCCATAGCTCCTAGATATTTATTAATTTGATAACATGACTTACAAACTAACTTAGCCTATGATAGTACTTCTAATATTAAACACCTATCCCTAACTCCTAGATATTTACTAATTTGATAGCATGACTTACAAACTAACTTAGCCTAGGATAATACTTCTAATATTAAATACTCAGCCCTAGCTCCTAGATATTTACTAATTTGATAGGACGACTTACAAACTAGCTTAGCCTAGAATAGTACTTCTAATATTAAACATCCAGTCATATCTCCTAGATATTTACTAATTTGATAGCATGACTTACAAACTAGGTTAACCTATATAAGTATACTATCTTTATTCAAAGGGTGCTGGGTTTTATTATAACCTAGTGTAGTCTGCATGGATGTGCGGCTCACAACTTTTCGCTCCATTTCACTTGTTTTCCGCTTCAACGAAGGGATTTTCTTTTTTGCTCTTACTAGAAGGGGGATAATAAAACGAGATCGATTTGAGTGGAGGTTTGGGGGGGTGATTATATCGAATTTGATGTTCCAATAAAGTGAAGAAAGGGCGCTGCAAAATCAGAAATAAAATGGCTACAACAAAGAGTACTTTAATATCAAGGTTACACTGTAACATTGTTTGAGTATTTATTTCAGCTGATAATATTTAGACTTTTTTTTATGAATCAGAGTTATATCAGCAAAACTATTTTTGATTTAGCGAAACATAGAAAACAAAATATTATAAACTCTAGCAGACACACCACTAGCTTTTAATGTTAACTTATTATTATATATTTTTTATTTTCACAAACGTATATTTAACCTGCACATTTCAAACTATTTGATTGTATCAGAACACGACTTAAAAACTATCCTCTTTCTAAAATAAGCATTACCCAAACCATATGAGAAAGAGAGCCCCTTCGAATATATATTTTTCATTTATGCCAACAATTTAACCCGGAACCAGTAGCTTTGTGGGCAGATACGTTATATATATATATATATATATATGCTATAAACAAATATAAATTAGTATTATAATAATAATTTTTAAATAATATAAGTAAACATATGTATAATAGATATATATATTTAAGTATATAAAATTTAAACTAATATCACACAAAATAAATTTGCAATAAGATTAGCATGGAAAACCAAGGTAATAATTGTTAAAAGTTTTATACTCAACATGCCATAAAAACAATTTTAATACTTAGCAATGAGCTCAACCAAATCAGGTGTAAAGACGCAGTGACAAAACCAACCGTGACAGGCATCAGACCCAACGGTGAGCACATTATCTAAAATGTCAGGCTCAATGAGTCAGGTGTTGATTGTGGGGAGGTAGGGTTCAAATCCTAGCTGAGTATACTAAGGGTGGCTTAAACTAAATGGTTTCACACTCAACCTTGATGCGAATATAGGATCTATTTCTTCTAAATTCTCCCTTATGCACAGTTAATATATACTCCTATAATATAAACGGTTAGTGAGAAGTAGGAACCCGCTCCCCCTTCCCCCAAAAATTAAAGACACACACCTGATGGATATTCTGATAATTTTATTAAAAAATATATTAATCGCATTTTATGACAGGGTTTCTGATTTCATTAAAAAGTGTTCGATATATATATTTAGCTGTAGATTTTTACAGAAATAACCAACTTCTGATATTACTTTGGACTTTACTACAAACCTTGTGATGTGGATCAGCGAGAAAGTTGACGTAGGCTATTTTTGGGGGTGTACGATCACTTAGCTCTTACAAGGGGTAGGAATGAGAAAGCGTTGTTCGAGAAAATGTGTCCACACTGGCGTGGAAAAGGTATGGTAAAACTGTAATGACAGATCACATATCGAAACCTCCACCCTTTCCAATGTACCCAACCGTGATTCAATCTTCGACCTCCCTGTCACTGGCAATCCAGTAGTTTGCGAGATAACCGCATCTATGGACACGTGGATTAAAGCGTTAGTTTTGGTTTCTAGTTTGTGTCTGACTGGATACACCAATGATCCAGACTACTGCGTATTTACACGAACCATTTACGAATGAGGTAGTTTGAATTTAACTGAAGTGTACACGCGTTTGCGTGTAGTGAAAGTGAGAGGTAAAAACATCTCAGCACATCCGGCCATAATTCAAACCCTGACCTACCCTATCACCCGCTGACAAAACAAGACTCGAATGCACCAGATTCCCTGGCTGTTTGTTATAAAGACGTTACTCTCGCAATAAACTTGACTGCCGATGATGGGGAGATCGTGGTTCGATTCCGGTTGGTTGTTCTGAAAGTGTATTTTCGTAAATGATAACTTTAGCTCCACGCAAATGTGAGTACACTTACTTTAAATTAAACCTTCCTTTTCTTTAACCCATTATTGTGATTAGTACACAGGCATGTAAACTGAAGGGGTAGCAAGACACTATACTAAAAAGGCACGTGAATGATGCCTTTTCACACGTGTTTACATGTGCTTGTATAAAATATCTTGTATAGATATTAGGAAATAAGGGGAAAAGGGTTTCTAAACCAAGGTTCCTCTACAACACACATTTACACATAATGGCTTATCTAAAGCCTCAGTACCTTGACTTGTATGGGTTAAACCTACTTTTAACTACCCTAATAGCGCTCTTCCCATCCCCCTTCACCATCCTTCCTTATATTCTGTGACGTACAAAGGGTTGCAGTAATTACAAGGGGCAAGTTATGTGGCTTCATTAACATTCCCGGCCGACTCCTTCAACTAAAAGCTTCGCTACCCCCTCATCCCCTCTCAATCCATCATGACCCAACGCAAAAGGGCGCTTTTTCTCATAAAAGCCATTGTTTTTATCTTGTGGGTTTCATTTCTCACAGCGTCTGCAAACTGGTGGTTTTTTCCTTGTCACACATTCCACGTGCCTTTGGTGCGCCCGGCAATCTACTTTGGAAGTTAGGGGGTGAGGGGAGCATATAATGCACAGTGCATAAGCTAGTATTTTTGAACTTTTAAAAGATTGAAGTTTTTAGGGATACTTTTTAATGTGTGCTTGACAGTACACTTTTTACAATCTTAAGTCTGGTCTTAGGATGTAGGTCTATACATTCGACATCTTTCCATGCTCTATATTTTAAGTTTGACTAATATGTTTTAAGTTTTTACTAAAACGTATTGAGTATTTGGAAGTGGAGGGGTAGGAGAGTTGGAAATTTCTCCGCTACCAACTTAACCCTCTACCATCTTCCCCCAAGAAATGTGCGCTAATGCCACAAGAAAAAATATGTTTATTAATTATGGTAGTTTATTTTTTCATTCAGAAGCTTTATTGCTTAGTACTGGCTATCATTTACATTAAGAGAACAAGACCCGGAAGGTAATTTCTGTTTGTTTACGAAAACGTTTATCATGTCTACCGAATTGTTAAGCTGTTTTTTCCCTTTTAAGGTTCCCGATTAAACTTCCAGCAAAGCTGAAAAATTTATCATTGCTAAAATTGGGGCTATCCCTTTTCCGATTATGAATTTATGGCTGGGAAATTCGTCGTAATGTTTGTTCTAGAGGTAAGTTAGTTTGTAAATCGCGTGCTGATCTAATCAATTGGTTCAAAAAGTGCACCCCAAGTTAAGGACCCACTTTTTTATATAAATCTGATTGGACAATATATTTTACTTTCTGGTCGTTTAGCACGATACCACGTGATTAAGGACACGTAGTGTTTGGAGGTGATTAAAATAAGGACGTGTATCAAGCGACGTAGTATATAGGTAGAAGTTTAGACATAGTTACAGTTCACCCAGTCATCTTTTTAAAAAGTGTATTTAACCTGAGTTTTCTCACAATACTTACTACACAAGCCCCAAAATGGGGAACACGTGGACTAAGTGTAAAACTTATCTAGTCTGGTTTTCAGGTGAAGAGGCGGCCTGAGTTTGAATTCCAGGACCACAGAGAGTATTTCTTACTAAATAGTTTCCACTTTACTCACGGAATGCAGATACATTTAATCTGAACTCTACCGCCTTCATCCCTGCACCATTAGTGTAGCTATACCCCAGCTACGGTAAGAGAGACTGCAAAAGTTACCAGATATTCTTTCATATATCCATTCGCCGAGCCATAAGTTATGCAAAAGCATATGGTGATTTGTTGTCACTTTTGACAGTCAAAACTTTCACAGCAAACAATTTGTTTTTAATTATGTTCTTCTTTTTAACCGTTTTCACATCTTCCGCTGTCAGCTACCACCACTCTCATGGTGATTGCACGCTAAATGAGTATAGTCCAGGCAGTTAGTAAGAAGTGGTGCACAAAAAATGTACACGCACACGATTTGAAAACTAGGGCGATACAAGATCAGACACAGAGTCCGGCCTTTTAAGTGGGCCTCAAACTTTGTTTAGCATATCTGAGATGATTGCTTCTAGTATATTCCATGTGGCAATTGCGAGCTGCCGCACACTCACTTGTCATATGCCAGTTGTGAACATGTCCTCCACAGGGGAACGCGTGGTGTTGTTGGGTCGTGGTTCGGCGGCGAAGAAGAAGACGATTACCTAGGCGGCGGTAAATTCATACTTTCAATTCGTCGAACTTGGCGAATAGTTTGGCCAATATTGTCAGTGACTTAGATGATCCTAATAGTTTTTTGTAACAGTTTGTCGTATATCAAGGAAGTGTTTCGATGAACTACTTGCACCAACTCGGGACAGCTTGCAGAAACCGGATTCCAGAGGAATATCTTCACCCTTCTGTTTATATTATGTGAATGTCAGTTCTGGATCTTCGCAGCGACGCATGCATAGTAGTGAGCACGAGTGTTTCGCACCTGTAAAAAGCTAGAAGGCCTGAGGTCTTGTCTCGAACGAAATGTCTACCAGACAGAGGGACTGACATTCGTGAAACATGTGTATGGCAGTACTTGATCTGACATCCATTTATTATTAGAGAGGCCCGGCTGTTAATTGCAACCTGCAAATGCTAGACAAGTGTACACCATCACTAAGTCGACATGTCATGTTTGGCTCATGCTTAATATTAACGGGCCATTATCAATATTTTTTGATTTATCGTAGTTTATAATTTATCATCAAATATGGACAAATGACTTCTCATTAGTGTTTGTAAAAGTGTTATTTAAGTGTGAAATACTATAAAACCAAAACAATTTAGCTTAGATAAAAATATCGATCGTGCTTTTAATTAAAAAGATATTTAATCTTGATAATATTTCATTAATAGCAGCTTCATGTTCATTTTTAATTGAGGTAAATGTGTAAATGAAGTCCATATGCTGAAGCTTGGGTGTGAGTGTTGGGAGCCAGAGTTAAGGCCATTTTTTTGCAGTTTTTATATCAAAGTTTTTTTTTTTGCTAAAAATAAATTAAACATTTCTCCAGTACAAACAGAGTATAATTTTCTTCCCATAGTGATATCCACAGTTGTTGAATATAGTCATTTATATAGTGGCAATAGATGATACATTTTTTAAATGAAGAAAGAAAGTTGTCATTAAATTAAAGGACACTCTTGACAGATATTAAAGAAACGGTTGAGGTCGTAATGTGAATAAAATTAAACTTTATGTTTCAACTGAAGAATTATTTGATATCCTTAGACAAAAAAATTTATATAAAAACTGCAAAAATACTGCCCTTAACTCACGTTCCATACAGTCCTACCTTTAGGAATTTTATAAAATAAATAGCGGATTCTTTTTTTAATCCTTCGAGTCTCACAAGCCATCCATGTACTAAAATGGGGAAGGGAGGATTTAGAGGAAATGTATACTCATTATAATGGAGTGAGAGTGAGTAAACATCTGATTGGAATTTAAACCATGGCATCACAGGCAAATTAGACTAGACCAAATTTGAGTATATATACTTGTTCCCACGTGTGTGGCTTATAGTCAGTTTAAGTGAAATAATATCTATCATCAACGGGGGAAAAACGATTTTAACCAAGCTTGTATTTTAGTTGTGAGGTAATTTTATCCAAACTCACGATTTCATGAGGTAACTTTCTGTTCTTTTTTAAGATTATTATTTCGCTCGATAAATTTTCTCTCGTTGAATTCAAGTGAAATGAAAAGGAGATAGTTGAACTAGCATTCCCCTCCCAAACCCTCCTTAGTCTTTTATTGCCAGAGATGAGGTATTATGTCGTCGAGAATTATTAGCACACTTGGTCCAAATTGGAATCAAGCCATATCTCGCCTTCTTGCGCTTAGTGCGCTACTCTCTAGGGGGAGAGGGTGAATTGTGTCTAGTCGGGAAAAGGGTATTTTGAGGGTGTGGTTGCTGATAGATGTACTGCCATGGAAAAACAATCAAAGCTTTGATAGTGAGGGGCTTAGGAAGAATGAGTTAACCAACAATTAAATGGATAGTTTTAAATTTATCTAATTAATACGTTCAATATAAATACTAGCTGCTACGGTGGCCGCATGGTCTAAGTCATAAGGCGTCACTCTCGTGTTAGACTAGACTGCCGATTATGGGGAGATCAGTGTTTGAATCCCGGTTGGATGTACTAAGGGTGGTTTTTATAAGGGGTTTTCACTCTCCCTCCAAGAAAATTTGGATACACTTCCTCCAAATTCAACCGTCTTTATCCTTAACTCAATGGCATAATTAGTACATATGCATATAATATAAACAGGTAATAAGACGTGGTGCTAAAATAAATAAATATATCATGGCCATTAACGACTTATCCTAAGGGTTAGAAATTGATTTGGTGGCTTAGAGGTCGTTTATTTGCATTGGCGTGAAGAGAGTATCGAAAAGCCAGGGGGGAAATCGCACTTGTAAACCTCACTTCAGTGGATCCGTCTAAAACTCAAATTTTGACTTTCTTATTCCCTCGGCATTCCAATCTATTGCGTGCTCTGATACCTTGGACTTCTTAACCACCAGTGGCCAGTTCTACCAAGAGAAAATATGAGGAAATGTGAGAAAAAAAGCTATCCTTAATGCACCCACTTGGTGTTGAACCCAGGTCTGATGGCTCAGAGCTAAGAACGCTTGCGTGCACACCTAACTCTTGCCAATCGAGTATATCAATGTACTCTCCCCCCTCTTCCCTATTTACCCAACACCCCTCACTTGTGTGGTAAGCGCTTGTAAAAAATGAAGATAAGAATCAAGATATACGTCTCTATGACACTTTATTAGATAATAAAAAAAGATGAGAAAGCCTATAGAAGAGAATTGGATGCAAAAGGAGGGGGGCGTAACAGTTCCCGAACTGAAGAGAAAATCATTAATAGATGAAATAAAAGAACGTAATGTCTTTACGGCACTTCTCTTTTGAAGAACCGGACAGGGGAGAAAGAAAAATAAAATAGAAAGGGAGACTTTCCTTCACCTCCTTTTTTATTCAGCTTCTTCAAGAAAACTTGAAAAGGATAGAGTGGGGGTGGCGAGTTTTTGGAAGAAGGAAAGGGTGAATCCTAATAAATAGATAATTAATGAAGGGTGAGTAGGGCCGGCCCATTGGAACCTTGAGAAGACCTTGTGAGAGAGCGAGAAAGTGAGAGTGATATTCTTCTCTCTCTCGCTTACTCTCACTCGCTCGCTGTACAAATGACGTCATTGGCGGGAGCTCAAGTACCCGCTTGGAATTGGAATGGATGGGAAATGGGGGTGGGGGTCGTGTCGGCCATCTTTAAAAGAAGGAGGTCACACGCTCGTATTCTCGCCAAGTCTGAAAATGGAGAGAGAGAAAGAGAGGAGAAGAAGAAAGGTAAGACAGTTGTTATCGGAAGGACTTGTTCTTGTTTGATTGATGGAACACCACGCGATAGAAAAACAAATTGTTGGATATTTTAGGGTTTGTTTCTTTTTGTCTTCCCGCGTCTTTCTCACCTTTCGGGTTATCCGCATATTTACTTACACTGATGGAGCTAGTAGGGAGAAGGAAGGTATAATTGAGAGGAAACGGACCAGCATTTGCGTGAGAATAGAAGCGGAAAACCGTTCATGGAAAACCAACCTCAGTATGCCAAGTGGGGATTAGAACCTAGGCCTTTCCAACACCGAAAAACTTGACCAGACGAGACAGCCTTTTCCAAGCGCCAACCG
The DNA here is from genome assembly GCA_901482245.1 of Timema douglasi. Classification (NCBI taxonomy): domain Eukaryota; kingdom Metazoa; phylum Arthropoda; class Insecta; order Phasmatodea; family Timematidae; genus Timema; species Timema douglasi. The sequence continues at coordinate 151,965 of CABEEJ010000761.1, forward strand.
ACAGGCTTATTTGTTACTGTTTCACCAAAATAATAGTAATAATACCTACACCTGTGAGCATGCGGACAGTAGGCGTTAGTTTCGTATAATTTTGGTTTTTGGTGGGTGACTGGTAGAGCTCGAGGTCTTAGTTTTTGACTGGTTACACTAAGGTGATTTCTTCACTCACAGTCTCCAAGCAACTTCGGGTGCGTTCACCGGACATTCTATCTTTCTCCATCCTACGGGGAACACGGGGAAAATTGCTATCATCATTGTACAGTAGGAACATTCTTGTAAGAGCTGAATCTGACAGTTATAAAGTACAATAACATTAGTCTCATATTATATTCATATCTAGGTGTAAGGTGTCAGACTTTTATGCTGGCGGCCGGGGTTCAATCCTCGGTCCCGGCATAGATTTATCTGATTACCAAACCCTTCCCTCACCTCTGACAATACATCTTGTGAATGTGGGGAATGCCAGGCCTCCACCGTGGTTCGGATTCCATGTTAAACTGTAGGTCCTCCATTTCATCTCACAATCACCCTACCATTACACATTAGCGTAAGTGCGTATAACCCGAACGGGTAGTAAGACGCTGTGCTAATAATAATAATAATAATAATAATAATTATAATAATAATATATTCATATGTGAGATAATATGTTATGCAGATGCCACTTCTTACAGATAATATCAATACCGAAAAATCATTGAAATTAGTATAGTTTCTTTTTGTGAATATGGAGAGAAAAATAGTTTTAATATGTTGTAAATATGTCTTCTTACCACTACACCACTAAGTTATAGTTGGCTCGCTATTGAATAAATTGTAGATCTTATAAACAAAATTAATATAGAGTAGCCAACCTTGACAAAAATAATCACTAGACTAATCTTACAACTGTTAAAAACGAAACAATAGCTTGGTTTATGTGTACAAAGGAGATAGTATAACTCTCGTTAAGCTGGCATATAAAGTTATTTTCTTGGTGTCTTTACTATAATACTGTTATACTGCATTCCTTAATCTTTGTGCTACTTCCAAGTGAGCTAAGTTCGAGGAGATGAGTCATATAGCTGATGAAGCATTTGTCACTAATGACAAGATCACATTCGTAAGACAAGCGGCATTCGATGTTAACTTTTATTGGTGATTAGTATCGATCTAGGCTTAGGTTTTATGACAGAAACTGAAGCCATGTCTTGACTCGTAATGCATTCAGCTAATTCTCAGGTATTAGTAATTTATATTGTTTAATCAGTAATATTACTTACAGAGTGAGTCAATATTTGTTTCAGACCCAACTGGAGGTGATTCCTTATGAAAACAATAAGTAGGAAATATATGGATGACTTTTTCCCGAAAGTGATTAATAAGGGAGTTATGAGGACTTTAAAATCGCGCCAAAAATGCTTTAATGTAAAAATATCAGAAACAACTTCAGCTAAAACAACAAATCCCTGGATAATGTTATATTAAGCTAAGATGTTAAACCTCTGAAAACTTTGTATGTATAAGTCATTCACGAACTAAGTTTACCTGAATGACAGCTCGAAATGTTACTAGAAGTTATCCCTAATATATATATCACTACGCCAAAAGCTGACATCTATCACTTTGGATGACTGTAATGAAAACAGATGGTAATATATTAATGTGATAGTTAACCACAGTAATTTAGGCCAATAATATTTATATATTTATTTGAGGTCGGACACAAAGTTTATTTATAGTTTTATTCCACTTAAAAAAATATTCACACCACTTTCACAAAAACTTCTAACGAACATAGCTTCAAAATGGCGGCTTACAAATCTAAACCATATGATTGAGAATAACGGTAAACAAATTCTTTACAATGATGCAGGCACGCAGTAGATGAAAATATTTTATTCAGTTAAATATTTCAAAATACGATAAAATAATCATAAAATCATTTATTGTATGTAAAAAAAAAAGACAGGCATTTTCTCCTCTGCAAGTAAATACGATGCCTGTATTAAAAGGTGTTGATGTGTGCACTATATTACACAAAATCAATAACGTTCCAAAACCAAAAATAAGTACTTTTAATTATGTTTAAAATATTGTTTCGAGTTGGATAAAAAGAAATTATTTAAAAAAATGAAATAGTATGAGAAAACTTAAGTTTACGTTATTTTAAATGTAATATATAACAGGTAATTAAAGATCTTTACATTTATAACAAAACAGTGATCTTTTACAAGTGTTGGCAACCCAAAACCTAAACATATGATTTTCGAACTGTCATCCAGGTAAAAACCTATCGTGAATGGAATATATTTGCATCCCCTTTCACTGAATGAATGGGGGTTGTAACCAACCCTCTCTTCATCTTGCTACACTGCACAACTGCCTGCCTAACTCTGAGGCGCTAACAGCCTGTAATGAAATTAAACGTGTGGTTTTCTCGGAAATGGTGAACCCGAGGGAGTTCCAACACAACCTTTATTTTGTTTATTTAGACATGCTGATTAATAATTGTCATTAAAATCAATTGCAGCTCATTGTTATAAAAAAAAACAATGTGAAAAGAGGGTGACAAACCCTATTTAATCAGTAAAGGGGGATTATATTACCAAACAAGTTTTTAGAGGTTTAACATATTAGTTCAACAAAACACTCTCCAGGCATTTGTTGTTTTGGCTCACGTTTGTTCTGATATTTTTTTAAACGCGATTTTCAAGGTCTCATATCTCCCTTGATAATCACTTTCCGTATAAAGTCATCCATATGTTTCCTACTTATCTTTACATAATAAATCACCTCTCGGTGGTTCCGAGACCAATAACACAAATCACTCATTGTATATATGTGAGGAAATTTCCAGGTCAGGTTTAAAAAAGAATCAAAATATTTAATATTTTAAGCTTCTTTTAAAATGTAACGATCTTTATTCGATAAAATGCACCTATTGCAAACGATCCCTGATAGTGACTTGTGAATACACTATTAATGTCTAATCTACATAGTCTGTATTCACCGCAAGACTTTTAAGTCCTTATTTTTAACGCAGTAAGATTTTGATCTTACAGTTACAGATTGATGTGTACACCATGACAGGACCTAGTTTGGCCTGGTCGGACCCCTGTTTATTCTTTTCTCTATATACAGGACTCGAATCCTGGTCTCCCTATCATCAGCAGGCCAGTCTTAACATCATAATAACGCCTTAGAAAGTTCGACCATTGAAGTGGGTTTTTAGTTATTGTAGGTCGCGTAAAATATAAACTCGTTTGTACTCATGCGTTAAACTTATCAGTCGTACCAACAAATATAATTATTTTTTCCCTCTTGCATTTCGTCAGGCTCCCCACCCTGGCTACTCTTATATCGACAATTGATGGTAAGGGCTAGGAAGGTAGTATTCAGGATGTGACTGTATTCATCACAAGGGTAAGGGGTACATTAAGAAACCACCCTCAGTACACCCATCTAGGAGTCAAGCCCCATTTCACCCATCATCGACAGACCCAAATCAGACGAGGTGACACCTTACTTCGCGTACCCACCGTTGCCGCTATCCAATCATGCTGACAATTTTTTTTAGCAAATAGTTAATAAAAACTCATTGCGACTTGGCTGATTATTCCCCTGCACCCTTCATTTGTAGAAGCTCTGAGTAATAACATTCTTGTAGAGGGGTAAAAAAGAAGGAAAATTAAAACGTTAAAAGCATAAGAGATGGTGAGGGATAGAATGGAGGAGGGGGAGGGGGGAGGAGTTCAAGAAAACGTCTCTGGCGTGTAAATATGAGAGGATGTAAGTGTGTGTACTCAAGAGGAGTAGAGTTGACACAGGACCGGACCACACCTTCACCACCTCCCCCTCCTAGTTGGGGGGTCCTTTGCCCCCTCTTCTCCCTAACACAACACACTCTCTCCTACTAGCAAATAGCGCGCAGGAAGAGTTCACTTAGCGGCCTTCTCGCAGAGATTACATTCCCTGCATCCTCCACTCTGGAATTAGGATACTTTCAGGCTTCAATCCTCTCAACTTAGGACACTTTCAACCGATGATCCTCTGGAATTAGGATACTTTAAGGCTTCAATCCACTCAACTTTGGACATTTTCAACCGATGATCCTCTGGAATTATGATACTTTCAGCGAAGAGTTATCTCAACGTAGAATTATTTCAACCGACGATCTTTTGAAATCAAGAAACTTTCAGCTCAGGATCCTCTCGATCTAGGACCCTTTTAAAAGAAGGTAATTTATAGTAAGGATCCTTTCAACTGACGATTCTCTCTATTCAGGATCATTTAAACTAACGATCCTTTTTAGTTAAATCCTTTCCGTTCATAAAATTCTTGACGAACTACACTTTTATCTCAAGATAATTTAAAATGAATACCTTTTCAACCAATTATTCATTTTGCTGAGGGATCTTTTCAAAAGTAGAACATTAATAGGCCAGACGCTCATTCAACAGGATGAGGCTTGACCCTTTCCCACTACATAAATGTTTCTGTCGCCTCTGTTTTTCGTCTAGACCAAACTCGCAACCAGATCCATGATTATTTGCACCCCACAGACCTTTTAATGAACCAACATGCAATGCAGACAGATTTTTTAAAATATAAACGCCTTATAAATACACCATTTGAAACTGTAAAACATGATTTGGTAAAATTTAGCATGTGAAGTTTGTGTAATTAATTTGAACTCCTTCGTTGATAAGGATCAGTTCTAAAAAAAAAATTAAATTAAACAAAAAAATAAGCACAATATTTGGGAGTGCATAAATTTGTGAACATTTTGCTTTCGTCTATGAAAAAGAATAAAACACCCGCAAGATCACGCCTTATGGACACGAATTTTTGTCTTCAAATATGAAAATGACTTCATCATAAGATTTAAGGGCACCATCCTCCTAGAGGTAAATTGCTCCAAATGCGATATTTTTAGGGGAATGAACACGTTTATGTTTCAAAACAAAACAAAAACCTCAAACCACTTAACATTTTATCTTGTGGGCATAACTACAAATAAGTATATTTGTTTATGAAAGGCTAGGTCTAGTTTCATATACTTTTGAATTGAGTTATGATAAGCTTTGAAACTTTTATTTGGCTTCGGAACAAATATCAGCTTCGACTTCGCTTCAAAGAAAAATCTAGCTTCGAAAATTTTGAAACTTCGCCATTAAAGATATTGACAGGTATAATACTCAATTTGTGATATATTATTGCCCCTTTGAGTTATTAAAAATGATTATAGATACGAAAAAAATCTGAGGTAATTTAATTTAAAATTGTAGTAATAACCTGGTTGATCACAATAAAACAAAATATTACAAAAAAATGTTCAGTAAAACATTTTGCAAGTAGTTTTAGGTCATAAAAATATATAATTAACAACAATATAAAATTATTTATAGCATAAAACAACTTACAAAAATATTCGAACTTTGATCCAGCTTCGAGAATATTTAATCTATTCGATTGGAATTCGCTTTGAATTTAAAAAAAAAGTGGTCTTCGCATATCCATACTCTTCACCTTAATCACAGAACTGTGGCAATTCGCATAAAAAATAGTTAAAAATGATCTGGTTTTACATTTTCACACATATTTTGTACTTTATCTAACACAAAATATAAGGTTGTTCATGATATAGAAATAATCCTGGAGGTATATTTCAAATTCACTAGACAGTTGAGCGTCTGCAATGCGTTTAAACGGTACTAAAGACGTCCCTAAAAAATTCCCACCAATGCTGTGAATAAAAGGTCTCAAATATACATTAAAAATAGAGAGGGTTAATCATAATCATATTCATCAACTGTTTACATTCTGTGGCCGGGTCAGTTTATTAAAATTCCTCCATCTTCCTCTATCTTTTCACCATACTTATCCTTTCACTTGAACACTTTATGTTATCTGCTCCTCTCTTCCTTTTCTTGGCCTCCCTTGCGGTATTGTCCCCACATACATCATTTCCCACATTTTATTTGACCTCTTCTCTTTTTACATTTTCATTACATGCCCATACCATCTAAGTCTTACTTCCTCTACTATCTCTTGTACTCCCTGTACCCCAACTCTTTCCCGGATAACTTCATTCCTAATCGTGTTTCTCCTCGTGACAGCTACCATGCTCTTCACAAACTTCATTCTCATGGCTCCCACTTTCCTAGCATCTCTTACATTCATTGTCCATGTTTCTGCTGCATATGTGACAAAACACTAAGTACAAAGCACGCCTTGTAGACAACACTTCCTTACTCTTAAAGGGGAATTCCCTTCTCCATAGCGGAAGAGGTGAGTCGTATTGTTTTGTATAATCTCAATTTTCTGTTTACTATAGTAAGGTAATAAGAAGTTTGATCTATTTTTAGTTAAGATGGAATCAAAACTGATTTTTTTTTTAGCTCAGTCCACAGTAGTTTTAATTAAAGTGTAGCCTTTATGATAGAACGAGCTTGACACAACTTCTCACGATGAATTCTAGTCCTGTTGATTAAAATTCAGCCTCTTTGTACTTCTATGTCAGGCTGGCGAGATTAAATCTTTATTAGCCAGTTCTAACACAAAATTTGTCAACAAAAACAAATACATTTTTGCATATTTTTAATTGGATAAACCTTTGAGAAGGTATAAAACATAAACTTAAAGTGTTCAACATCGCTAAAAGCAATATTTATGTCTTGGCATGTGAATACATTTAAGTCTCGATTTTATAACTTTTTGAACTATCAGATAAGGATATTGCTCTGGCCACCAGAGTACAGTAGCTCTAACCACTACGCCACGGGCATGGTCTGATGTTTGAATCACACACCTGCACCAGTGTGGAAACATGGACTATTGTCAAGTTCATTTAGTCTGGAATAAGGATGACTGAGAGGTCGGGGTCAAATCCTAACCAGGTATTCTAAGTTATTTTTTAAATGGCTTCCTACTATCACTCTTCTAAAATGTTGGTACATTTACTCTAAATTCTAGCCTACCACACCCATCCTCTTTAGTAAGTTATAACTCATAAATATTATTAGTCGTCGTAACCGAGCAATAAATCCCAAAGTCAACTTTCTTGTTTGTCCAAATCACAGGGTTTGTAGTTAAGCACAGATACATTTCAGGCATTTTGTGATCTCTGTGAAAATCTACAGCTCAAGACTTTTTTTAAGAGACTTCAACCACTTTTTTAATGACATCGGGAACTCTGTCATTATTAGTGCCCATAGATTCACCTATTAGCGTCAGCTATATTCAGAAACCCGCATCAGAAGTAGAATAGCCTAAGACAGTGTTTCTCAACCGGTGTGCCGCCGGAGTTTGGGGGGAAGGTCGAAAATAGACGAAAACAAAAATTTAGGGAATAAAAATAAATCTTTGGAATGTTGTGATCAACTTTATTTTTAAAAATAGCACAAGGATTATAATTTTAGCTGTTGAACTTTTACATTACAATCTTAATAAGCATTTTAATTTCTCATATCAAGATCAAGTATTGTGATCGTGAAAAAAAAAATCGACCTCAAGATCCTGATGAATATTTACTCTTTATATGAGCACTAATAAAAAAAGTGGATTTTACATTTATGTCTGTCCGCAACCATGTCTGTTTGTCTATTTGTCTGTCCCTGGCCACGGATCCAAAACAGTTGGATGGATTTTGTTCAAACTTGATATTTAGATTTTATATGGCTATACCACAACATTTTTTTTACCTTGGCCCTTCAATTAAGAGTAGTACTGATGAGTATTTTTTTTATTTCCAAATTTTTTGAAAATGGCTATAACAATTTTGTTTAAAATTCGTATCTAGGATATGTTTTACATGACAAATAACACTGTAAAATTTGTTTTTGGGCCAAAATTTGTCCGATGAGACATTTTTTAAGATTCTAAATATCTCAAAAATAGCTCTAATGAATCCCATTTGGGTGCATTTAGAAAGTTGTTTTCCTAAAGGTTTTCCCAATCTTCCTCCACACAATTGTTGATACATTTATCTTCCTCTTACCTAATCCACTGGCTCAAATAAATACCAGATGGGTCGTGGGACTGTTCAAGTGTCAGCGACCTTCCTCCTAATAGAGCGGACTTTTCCAACAGATAATATTCGAGCAACCTATTTACAAGCTGTTTATCAGCAGACATGATGGCTGGCGCTTTAACCAGAACAAACTATGTTCTCAATTGCTGCCCAAGTAGCCGAGCGGAAATATAGGCTGACAAAACAAGGTCTATGGTTCAGCTACTGAACAGCTATGATCCTGGTTTCAACAGTTCAAATTTATTTGATCTATTAACACTAAAACTAATTTTTTTTTTGTGCTCACCCACCCGTCCGGGAAACATAATTTCTTCTAATAAAGGAAGATAGAATTGAAATAAATGTACACACGTTTGATGTGACCAGAGAATAGCAAACAATATTTTTTTAAATATCCTCAATACACCCTACTGGGATTTGAGCCATGACCACTCCCGGTCACCTGCGAAATTCAGACAAGATGACAACGCTTACTTTGATCTCAGAACTACTAAATTTCACACCAGTGGGCATGCGGACAAAAGCGTTAATCGTAACAAGATTAGTTTGCCTGCTGCACCTTTGGAAAATTTCCTTTATTTACATTTAAGAAATTGGCAATCCTATTTATTGTTGCTTTTTTTTTGTAGTGAAAAGAGAATAAACAAAATCATAATCTTGCTTGAGATAATTGTGGAGCACAGTTTGAAAAAAAAAGCTGCCTAAGCTACCATTGCGGTCACGTGCATCACAACCGAATCTTCAACGCTAATTCTCATAAAAACTAAACAACTTTGTATACTTGAAAT
>CABEEJ010000761.1:161192-192236 GCA_901482245.1 Timema douglasi
AAAAAAAAAAAAAAAATCCCATCCCTAGACTCAATATTTCGCTCGTCTTTAGGAGAGCACAAAACTAGGAAACACTAATTCGTAAAATTATTAAACGCATTTGGAAATACATAAAATCATTTCCTGTCGTAATTGTCCAATTATATTTCCCCCGATCACGCGAGAAAGGACGTATGTTACGGCTAGCGTCACTCACGGGTAATTATGCACTGTGTTAAAACAGGAAACTTGTTTAAGGCTTTAAAACAAACTTGGCAAGGAGAGGCGATTTATTATTACGACACAAACACAAACTTGTGAAAAGCAGGAATGGAAATGAATTAATTCATACTGTCAGGTCTGTTAAAACATTAATTATTAAGGTGGGAATGTAGGAAACGCGAGAAAAGGTCAGTATTTTTCTGGTTTTTATATAAAAATATTTTTTTGGTCAAAATAAATCAAATATTGCTTCAGTACAAACATAGAGATTAATTATTTTCACATGGAATGGTGACTTCAACAGTTCTTGAATATCCGTTAAGGGTGTCCTGCAGCTTAATGAAAACATTTTCTCTTCATTTAAAAAACTTGTCATCTAATGTCGCCATACTCATGAAGAATATTCAACAACTGTTTACATCATCATGTGAAGAGAATTAAACTCTATGTTAGTACTGAAGTAATATTTTTTTAGTTTGACCAAAAACTGTTTTACTATAAAAACTGCAAAAAAACACTGGCCTTTTCTCGTGTTGCCTACATCCCGACCTTAAAATCTGTAAGGTTAGTGTTCTATTTAGATTAATTGGGTTGAGATTCAATACTAAATAGATTTCACTATACTATTGGGTAAGGAGTAGGGAGTGGAGATTAGCAGGGAATAGTTCCAAAGAATTGGATTTGCGTTTTCATTAAAGAAGAGTAGGTAACTACTCATCTAAAAACACCCAACCGCGAATCTAATTCCAACTTCCCCGTCACAGGCAAACCATACTAGATGAATCTGACAATACGTCTACGTGCTCACTGATGTAGGTCAATACGAATATTATTGGTTTTATTGGGTGCACGGATAGTGGGCCAATCCCTGACACAAGCCAGGGCATAGCTCTTGCGAAAAGAGACGCATACTATTTTAAAATGTTCATCATCGTTTACGTGTTTAACATATTTTTTTAATCTTCAAACTACTTCTACCGGGAGGCACTCATACAAAAGCGTCAATCTCGTTCTGTACGATTTGTCGAGTGAGGGGGGAGGTCGGAGCTCAAATCATGGTCTTATGTACTAAGTAGATTTTCTTAAATATTTTTTCACTCTCCCTTCACGCAAATACCTATTCATTATCTTTAAAAAAAACATTTCCTTATTTATACCCTGTTCTTGTAAATATGTGGATAGCCATGGTTCAAGGAAAACAATTTCTAGATTCTACCTCATTAAAAATAATCTCATATCTGAAAAATAAGATTGCGCTGAGTTTTCTTTGAAACGGTATTTAATATATATATAAATGTTGATATATCGCTCGAGATTAGATAGAGTGGCGTAATTTTGCCTCTCGTAATAAAATACAAGTTTTCTCTGGATCTCGTGCAAGAACAACCTAATCCACACTAATTAACTTTGAGATATCATTAGACATATTTAACACTATTTAAAACGTGCCTATGCTAATAAATAGATTACGACACATTCGTACAAACTTTCTCATATAGTGTTTTATAGCTTGGAACTAAATTTTCAAAAACAGGTTTTTAATAAACTACACCTAAGTAAGTTTTCTCATAAAAAATCAAATCATCTTGTTCGTCATGAATTCATAATAATTACATTCTCTCTCACTCTCTCTCTCTCTCTATATATATATATATACATATATATATATATATGTATAAACCACACACACACACATATATACACAAACCATATATATATATATATATATATATGTGTGTGTGGTTTTTTTGTAGTTTTAACAAACAAAATTGTTCCATCAATTAAAAAAATAATTAGTCGTTTCACTCATTTGTAGATTACTCTAAAATATTTATCTTTGTGAAATAAAAGTAATATCTTATATTCATCATATAAAGCGATTCCCAGATATCCAATTTGGACTAAATCATAAAGGCAATTATCAAAAAAATTAAAATGTTAAAACATCTGTAATAAGTAAACTATCCTTAAATTAATTTATTTGAAAAAATCAAGCTACACTAATACTTATCATGTAAAATAATCCTCAGAAGCCATTTAAAAACGAATTATTATAGCTATTTTTGATTTATTTTTATATTTTTCAAATATTTGCCCCTAAATGATTTTTTTAAGAAAAACAATTTTTGTAATAATGTATTATGTGTAGAATATTTCCCAGGCACACATTTTCAACCCAATTGGTATATACATTTTTAAAAGCTTTCAAATATTCAAAAATGATTAATCACTAAAATACCTGCAAACGAAGGTTTACCCAAAAAACAAGTATTCAATGCTATTTATCATGGCAAGATACCCATTTTAAACAAATCTTTAGAGACAATTTTGAAATTTTTTGAATTTTCATGAATCTGTTGATCGTTAACTACCTTTTATTTAAGACCAAGAGTAAAAATTAAAAAAAAGAGTTAATGTTAAATATTTTTTATAAATATGATAATTATCCTAGTTGGAAATTTCATTACATTATTCAATAAAGTTTTTCTGATGCTCTGAGAGGTTATCCACATAATATCTACACTAACGGGTTAAGGGGAATGAAGGTATAATTTGAGAGTAAATGTATCCACATTGAATAGAAAGGAGAAAATCATTTAAAAGAACTCAATGCTTTCGGCCAGAATTTGAACTCCGACCTCCTGGTTTCGGAAACCTTGTCTAAATAAACTCTGTATCAAGTCCGGGTGCCTTCCGATTTAAGTTTCTCTTTAACTCGATGTGGGGCAGCCTGGATATGGCTAAGTTTAATTACTGTATTATTAATGATATTTATTTCACTTTTTCCAAGTATGTTTCTTATCTCAGATGGATATTCTGATCGTATGATTTCGAGGCTGGCTGGGGTTCAATGGTGTTGCATGTGTTGGGCCCAAAGAGCACGTGTGACTTTCATCAGATGGGAGTGTACATAGAGTGTGTGTGCGTGTGTGTAGGCACATATTCGTCCCAGTTCTTGTCGTGCATATTAGTGCACGTAGCGGAAATAACAGGACCAAACCATTTATAGTCTTGGCGACGCCGCACGTAGCGTGAAGTGGTTGATCATGAATGGTGGGGAACTTTGGAAGAAACCCTTGTTCGTTCCCAGATAGTCCTGAAGGGGACTATATTCTCTCTCCCCCATTTCCCCTTGAGAATATAAACATGATTACTGCGTCTACTCGGACCCTGCGTAAAGTTTGGCTCTCACTAAGAAAAAAAAAGTTTCTTCCTATGCCTTATACACAGATAAACTTGTACTGAAATAATCATGGTCGCTATCACGAATCAACTAGCTATTATTAAATGTACAATGAGCTATCATATGATCATTGTTTTCATCCTTGTTTTAGGAAAAGTTAACGTTATTTTTACCCGCACTCGTGTGGTCTAACTGTCTATCTCATCTAGTTTGGTTTCCGGTGACAGGGAGGTTGGGGTTCTAATTCCAGCTGGATATAAGCTAGTAAGGTTTTTTTTACTAAATTGTTTCCTACTCTTCCTATGTGCAAAAGCAGAATAATTTCCTCTAAATTCACCCCTATCTAATTAGAGTAGTTAATATAATATATTCTTGTATACGGGTAGTCAGACTCGTTGGAAAAAATAAAGAGATTTTACCAACAAAACTAACATTCCTTTCATAAAATGCTTTGTTTGTCTAAATTTAAAGTTTAATGAACTCGTACCTTAAAAAAAAAGACGCATTTCCCCCCTTAAATTATGATAGAATTTAGAAATAATTTCTCCCTTACAAGAAAATAGAAACGTCTGCAGATGAGCTACACAATAGCAACTTGGAATAGTAACACTTCTAACACTTCTAAAACAGCTGACCCATAACACACACAAAAATGCATAAATAAACCAAACTAAAAATCTTACAAAGTATACACCAACTTTGATCGTTCTAGTCTATCACATATGTGCCAGTCTAAGCTCGCCATTTTGGTTGTTTTATAATGGTCGTAATTGATATAATTCCGTTTTTTTTTTCAATCATCTCACGCCTGCGTCCCATTTCCCACGCTAATCTATCAGACAACGCTCGTAATGTCTCATATTCCTTTGTCTGTCTCTCTCGATAAGATGCCAACTCTGATGAGAGCCCGTCCCTACCTTATATTTAGCTCTAATCGGACTTACCCTAAATTAGTTTTTTTTTTTAATTTCTTCAAATTAGTTGACTTATGGTAGTGTTTACTTTTGTATTTAAGATTAGCCTTCTTTGTTTTTAATTGCCAAAGATAATTAAGTTTCTTTATCTGTTCAAGATAGTGTAAAGTGTTGTAAACTATGTCCAACTTCCGGTTGTAAGACAACGTGTGGGGTATTTATAGACATGTACTTTTGTGTTTGTTGATCAAACATAGAAAAACAACCGAAACGTCCAGTCAAACAAAAACATGTTTTGATTTATCTGTGAATTCAACGAAGCACTTTATGAGTTTACATTAACGTATATTTTAGAAACTAGCTTAACCTAAAGCAGCAATCCTTCACGCTGAAGCTCTAAAGGCTACTTCATTAAGCTTTCAAATATTTGCATGCACTGACATAAAAATATGGATAAAACCAGGATAAACTAGACCTATAGTTGGCCTTCGTGACCACTTAGCCACAAGACCCAGTACAATAAATAGTAAATGTAACAGAACTAAAGACACGTAATTATTATTTTTTAAATGTTTGTAAACGTGAAAAACATTCTGACAAGCACGAACTTTGAGCACGTTTTCTTTTTGACACCACCGTCTCAAACGGCCTTCATTTTGTAGGCTACAACCAAACCACCGTAGCTCTTCCAAGTTGTCCAACCTTGCTAATAGCTAACACACCTTGGATAAATTAATCACTCTTCCTTATTTACCATTTATAATTGTCTCGTGTTAATTTATCTCTTTGTCCGACACCTTGGTTCGACCGATAGCACGTCTGCCTACTGAGGTAACGGTGCTGGATTCTATTCCCGAAATAACACAAATAAATTATTTGTTACGTTCTTACAGTTATAGATTAAAGGCTGGGAAACTGAACGTGGTATCTGTTCAGGAATTAATCTAGCTTGTAAGTCTTGTGCTTATATAATCAACTGATCCAAAAATTGAACGGTAAATATCCCTAATTGAAAGTCCTGCCAGTGATTAGTAAATAAAATAACTTTTATTCTGAGTCAAGAAACCATGCAAAATCACTATCATTATCACCATCTTATTAACGGTTTAATCTAAGGGGAAAGTTTAAATAAAATGTTTTCAAATGAAATTCTTTTTCACTATCATAGAGAGAGGTTCGGAAAATCATAACTAATAATTACCTTATACAACACTTCCTAGCCTGGATTCAAAATTTGACCTTCCCGTCAGAGGTTACCTTGTACATTGTAGTCCTTAAACTGCATCCACGTAGTAATAACATGAAATAAGGTGCAATCTGGTTTTCCATTTGCCAGGGGGTTGAGGTTTTAATATCTTGACTGGGTATTCTGAATGTTTTTCAAAATGGTTTCTCACTCTCCCACCAAGCAGATTCTGGGTACATTTACCTTAAATTGTACCTTCATCTAACCTGGATCAATAGTATTGTTAAATACCTCTAGCTTGTAAAGAGAGTAAGATGCGTAGCACGTAAAGAAGAAAGAAAATTAAAGCTTTAAATCACGCGTCCTCTGATACGAGAAACAAAAGAGGTTTTGTGATGGTTTGGATTCACACAGCCTTAAGAGGGCCACCTAGCAGACAATGAAATGTGTTACAGACGTCTAGAAATTTCGCATTATTTAAGAATTAATTTGCTATTTCAAAATATTATACCACAGTATATAAGTACCTACACATGTAGGATCAAAAATCTTTACAAATATTTGTTCAGTAATTTAAAGCAAATAATGAAAAAGGGGAAACTAGCTACGTTTCAAGGACATTTCATGCAAAACGCCTCAGCTCTGAGATACAAATTATTGGTTAGAAACAAACAGATGATATAGTTTAAACAGGGACGCAACATAACATTTTAAGATAATTGAAGATTATTTCGGTGTCTTTGAAGATTCAGAACTACCATTTACATCAAATATGTTCCACTTAAAGTAAGTGACGCCCAAGAAAGGTGGGTGTAGAGGTGAAGGGGGGGGAGATACAATAATTAAAATACTTTAACATAGATATATAATTTTTAACCTGATCATTTAACATTAAGATTTTGAATTATGGCAGGTGACTTTCTTCTCAAATTCATAAAGTTTTGATTCAACACATTTGGAATGTTATAAACGTAGATTCAAAGTGTTTTTGGCTAGCTATTCCGGAAGAAGTACTTCCCAGTGGGTGTTTATAGTCTGCTAGGGCTAGAAAATAGACTGTCGTCAGTCATCTTTGATGTAATAATTATAACATGTGACGATGAAACATGATTATGCGAGTAATATTATGAGTGCTGTAGAGCAGGAAACGTTAGTTCAAATGAATAAATAACTAATATTATCGAACTATAGTAGTCAACTATTAAATATTTGATTTAGTACAAAACACAAAACTTGATGCTATCATTGGATTTTCTATATCCTTGATTTTTTGTTCCTGAACGTTTACATTTTGTACAAAAGTATTCTGTAAATATTATGATAGTAAGAGTAAAAACTTATAATATTCCTGTCAATGGTGACCTAATTTAGTGTGAGTCTAACACCTTTGACCTCTCGAACACCACTATGGGTCCACCAATCTCGACACATAATATCTGCTACGCTCCAAGAATTTTGCAAACAACTAATCTAACAATTACTAGAATATTTGTGAATTTGAGACATTTAACTGCAAATTTTATACAGTAGACCTTTATATAGGAAAAAAAAAGTTAATTGAAGAATTAAGAAAGCTGATTGGAACACATGTCTTAGCAGCTTATTCCTCTCCTAAAACATTGAGTTGAGTGAGCTTTGATTCTGTTTTAAACACTAACTTTTACATGACTTCACACTGGTCAGGCTTATTAAACACATTTAATTACTCTAAACTTTAAACTGTGTTTTCTGAAAAACATATATATATATACATATATATATATATATATATATATTTATTTATATTTATTCTCATGAAAATTGGACTGTATCTTGTGTTAATTAAGTATATTAGGTTTGGATCAATTTTATTGTAACTTCCGGTGGGATTTTTTTTACAGGTGAGCTGAATCGTTATTGGCCATTCTGTATAGCCAGCTATTTGGTCCTAAGCTCCCCGCAGAATGGAATCTGATTGGTAAGTGTTTCGAGATTGCCTGATTAAAACGTTTAGGAAACTATCTCGAGTCACTATAACTCTCTTCTTACCACGGCCAACAAGACCTTGGTGAGTATAAAGGACAACTGACATAATCAATGTTTGTCGAACTGTCCAAAGTTGCAGACGTTTCGGTTAGATGACTTATTCATGAATAAAAAGAATTAAAAAAAAAACAAGAACAGGAGGGATCTTATCAGATTCTTTAGTCGATTTGTAAAGTAGGTCCAGTGAAAAAACCTACCCGATCATAGTTCATCGATCTACAGTAACCTTAAAACGCAGACGGGAAACTAAACACACATACACCACGGCTTCTTGGACACAAAAACATGCTCACACACTATTATTTTATGAAACGTTATTATTTTCGATGAATAGTCTTGTAGATAAAAATAAACAAATACTTATTAATCTATTTTCCATCTGGGTATAATAGAATATGCTACCGAAGAGCGCGGGCACATAAAAGCACAAACGAAAAGTGGGTACAAAACAGCGCAAACGATCGGGTTACAAAATAACGCAGGTATATAAGAGCTTAATTCTAAATTGCCTTAAAAAAGTTGACTGTTTTCTTTCTTTTTATTGGTGGGAGGAATGCGTGGGCTACTGGAATTAACAGCTGCTGTCCAACTTCACTCTATGAAACCTGATTGTCCTTTAACCTAACCTAACCTAACCTAACCTAACACAACATAACCTACCCTAAAAGCTAAATACCAGTAACTTGAAAGCCACGTTAAGGCTGCTGGCGCAATCTGTACAATTGCTGCCCAGTTCAACACAAACCCCCGTGCGCCGTTCTAGAAAAGAAAGAGGGCACTATCCTCTATAAGGTCACTAAACACTTGCGCGAGCTGTCAACTATACACGTGCGCTGTTTTATGTTGCCCTATTTTGGGATCACGAGGTTGTGCTGTTAAGTACCTGCGCTGTTTTGTACACGTGATCTTTGGGACCGCAGCCGTATGGTAGCCTATGCATGCCCTAGGCCCTAACGCCCTTCATCTTCCCCCTACCCCAAAAATAATTACATCACTCGGTATATCTCAGTTTTATTTACTCAGTATAAACCAACAAAATCTACTAAGGGTGGGTTTTAGCAGTTGAAATTCCATTCCACATCCATAATAATATTTAGCACCACGTCTTACTACCCGTTCGGGTTATACGCTTTAAGTACTAATTACTCTAATAGATTAGGAATTGGGGAGGTTTAATTAGAGGAAGTGATGAACCCGCATTTGCGTGGAGGGAGAGTGGAAAACCATTTAGGAAAAACCACCCCCAGTTCCCCCGACCGAGATTCGAACCTCGATATCCCCGTCCTCAGCGGTCAAGCTCAACACGACAAGCGCGTTAGCCAACTACGCCACCGAGGCGGGTCACATCCATTAAGATTAAAAATGTGTCGGGCCTACATTGGTAAGCGCGCGCGATCTAAATGTCAAGCTCGTCTAGTCTGGTTTGCCAACTATTGGGAGATCGGAGCTCAAATCATAGCGGTGTACTGATTTTGTTTTACCTAAATGGTTTCCCAATCCCCCATCATGCGTTTACTGGTACAATTCCTCTAAAATCATACTTTACTCATCCCTACTATATTAACGTAACTACATACGGATAGCCTGTGCGGGAGTAAGAAGTGGAGAAAAATAAGAAAAAAATTAATCATAAAATATTTTTATGACAACGTACATCAATAAAATATTATTATATTTATAAAGTGACGTTGAAATATATATATATATATATATATATCTATATATATATATATATATCTATATATATATATATATATCACCTGTCTTATAATAAAATATTACAGAAATTAAATATTTCCTTGTGAAACGCTATTCTCGGTATTTTCTTATATTGAACTCCCCTCTCTCCCCCCCTCGCCCCCCATAGTATATTCTAAGTAACATTATTACAAACATTTCTGGGTAGTCAATTCTCCTTGTTTCATTATAAATAACAAGCTACGTCAAGAAATAACGACAACGGCGCGTTGGTGCTACAACGGTCCATTGGCGTCGATATATTTATAGACGTTTAATATTCGTCAATTAGACTTGAAAGAAAAGTAGTAGTGATGTTTCTTTATATAATGGTTACGGGTTACGGTGTATTTTAAATGCTAAAATACAATATCTAGCCTTAACATTAAAAAAATTGTTACTATTAAATTGTAATATGTATGATCTCATACACTGTAAAAAGGATATGTGCTAGAGATTAAGATGAGGTAAGAGGGAGGGAGAAGTGAAAAAAAAAAGAACTTACATCCCTTAAATGTCATTCACCCTCTTAAAAAACAAGGTCGATCTTTGGTTTCACACCGTTGACAACACAATGCATTAGTAACTGTAGTAATCATTCTGAAAGCAAGTTCTTGTGAGGGAAATAAAGGTTATGAAGAAAGGTTTGGAAAAATGAATGGGGGAGGAACACAGGCCTTTCTTTTGTCATGTTGGGAACCATTAGTAGACGTCAGGTCACGCATCAAAACGAAACATTGGCTGCCAGTTTATAGGCACAGAGAGCCTTGATTTTATATATTGTATTTACAAATAGGAGTAATTGCATTCCTCTTTTAGGGCTTAGATGGGAATGTTGGTTTCTTTTCTCTTTCATAAAACTCCAAGCGAACGCTTGTGCGATTTAGTTCACTCCTATCGAAGATGGACGAGAACATTAGCTAGCCCGCTTTGGTTCCAAATGGAAGGAGTCAATCTCATAATAGACTAGACTGCCGATAGCGGGAAGGTTGAGGTTTGGATCCCGGTCGAGTGTACTGAGAGTGTTTTTACCTAAAAACCATTTTACACCTTCTCTCCATCCAAATGCGGGTACACTTCCTCTAAATACACCCTTACATATCCTTAACCCACCAGCGTAATTAATACTTAGGCGTATAACCCTAACAGGTAGTAAGACGCGTTGATAAAAAAAAGTAACAACTTTAAGAAGAAAATTATTATTTTGAAGTATAAAACAATACAATTATATTTTTTTGTAGGCTGTAGTCACTGACGGATTCAAATGTATTGGAATAATAATTTAAAGTGCTAATTCTGAAACTACAGTACAGGAGTTAAAAATTAACTTCATTTTATAACAGGCACACCATTTGAACACTGGACCTTCATTTCATCACTGTGAAAAGGAAATACTAAACTCACTATTGCTAAATATTTCGTTCGAGTTAGGAAACGAAACTGGACTCTTAAATCACTGGCCTATACAGAAGCGCTACCTACAGAGAAAAGGCGTCGATTATTATTATTATTATTATTATTATTATTATTAGCACCACGTCTTACTACCAGTTCGGGATATAGTCTATTATTCTTTTGATACAGATAAATCAAGAAAATTTTGAGCCGCTAATTCTTTTCCGGACACCGTGTCTTATTACCCGTTCAATCTATTAGAATTTAGAAATATAATCTATATAAATGTACTCACACGCGGGGAGGATGAGTGAGAAATCACAAAGAATAATCACACCTCACTACACTCGAACAGGTTTACCATTTTGACCTCCCCATCACTGGCAAATCCAGGCAAAGTAAGACTATCACCTTTGTCCGCATGTCCACTGGTGTGGGAGTTTCTTTAAAGTTTATAATTATAAATTATTTAGATGTACCTTATAAAAGACAAATTTTATCCAACCTTTCAAATATTTAGAAAATCAATAAATATAATAATAAAAAAATTAATAGGGAATGTCCCTTCTTAATATAATCTGACCAGTAATTAATTAATTAACCAAATTGTTTTCTTAATCCAAAGTCTAGTTTAACACCCTCTGTGGTTTTTATACTTTGTGGTCAGCTAATGTTAGTTACTTTTAATAACCATGTATTTTTTCTGTATTATAATTTTCTTTTCTAATTATCGACAGTATGTGGTAATTTATCGCAACTAATTGCTTCTCCTTTCTCTCTTCCCCCTTTTCACCAGAAATAATTGGATATAATAAAACTGTTCCACTCATTTTACATTTCAAAACTTATAATTTGCAACTTTTACGAATTTAGCGTAATAATTATAATTAATAATGGAAAGTAGTTCTGTTAAAATGTAGGTCTTCTACTTTAAAAAAACACTGAAGATTTATAGCTCATAAAGGTGTCATTAATCTCCAGTGTTAAAAGGACGTTGATGTCGTACCAGTTAAATTCTTTTGTTGCAACTGTTCACAGGCCATTAACAACCATCCGTTATTACTAACCCAATGTCTCGCGCATGTGCGTAGTGGACACGTAGAGACTAAAAAACAACTGCTTTGTTGAATTTTTTGTTTCGTGTTCGCACCATTTTTAATAGCCTTGTAATTTTTTAAAAATTCTTTCCCTTTTGGGTTACAGGAAATTTCCTCGCTTTATTTCTAGGTAAAAAGAAAAGTATATTTTACTTTAAACTGTTTTTTTACTGTACCTATTTTTTTAAATTATCGTATAGACTGAAGTCATGACTTAGTGGTTAGAAAGGCTGACAAATCATCTGGTAAATTTGTTGCTTATAGTAGAGTGTAGGGTACACCAGAAAAGTGGCGTTTTTGCAGTTTTATAGCAAAACCTTTTTTTGCCAAAATAAATAAAATACTTCCTCAGTAGAAACATAGAATTTAATTTTATACTCATAGTGATATTAACAGTTTTTGAATATCTGTCGTGAGTATAGCGACATCAGATGACAATCTTTTTAAACGAAGAGAAAAAGTTGTCATTAGATTATAGAACTCCCTTGACAGATATTCAAGAACTGTGGATATGTCCATGTGAAGAAAATTAAATTCCAAGTTTCTACTGAAGAAATATTTGATTTACTTAGACTAAAAAGTTTTGATATAAAAACTGCAAAAACACATTTTCTTACGTCTCCTACATTTACATATTTTTTTGTTTGTTTTAGTACAGCGTCTTACTACCCATTCGGGCGTTACGCTTATGTACTAATTATTACGCTAGTAGTTTTAGGGATGAGGAGGTTATATTTATAGGAAGTGTACCCACATTTTTGTGGAGAGAGAATGGAAAACATTGTTGGAAAACCCCTTCGCAAGACACCGGCCCAAAATTTGAACCTCAATTTCACCGTCATCGGTAACCTAGTCTACTGCGAGAATAGCGCCTTAGATCATTTAGCCACCGAAGCGGGTACTCCCATCTTAAATGTTGATGTTCAAGGCTAGGTTTTTTTATTAGTTCAGTGTGTATGCGCTTGTCCTACTGTACATATATTACTATTTCTGTTGCTAGTGATGAGTGTTAACTTTTGCTGCCCTAGGTTAAGTTAGTTTGTAAGTCTATGTTTGTGCTGTACCCATAGTGGAAGAGCGATCTGTTAACCCCAACTCCATGCTTTTATGAGCCTCACGAATAACTTATACCCTAAATTCGTGCGGTCATCTAGTAGATCCATGGCGAGCCCCTCCCTCTCTGATTTGATATTAATGTCTGTTCCGGAGGAGACATGACTCATTTAGAGAGATGGTCTCTCTTCTCCTATCGGACATTAACATGGACCAAACCGGTCCCGCCATATTTGTTACGCCTCATAACTGGGTAATTACAGTAAGACCTTTTTTTTAACTTCTTTTTCATTCCTAAAAAAACACGCGAATATTCACAAATCTGTTTCGCAGAACATTAATTAATTTATAAATTTACCCGAACCTGTGGGTACACGGCATGATTGACAAGACCACTTAGTCTAGTTTGCCAGTGACAGGGAGGTCGGGTTTCGAAACCAGGCCGGGTGTACTGATAGTGTTTTATCCTAGATGCTTCCTCACCTTTCCTCCATTTAAACAGTGTTTTATACTAGATGCTTCCTCACCCTTCCTCCACTTAAACAGTGTTTTAATACTAGATGCTTCCTCACCCTTCCTCCACTTAAACAGTGTTTTATACTAGATGCTTCTTCACCCTTCCTCCACTTAAACGTGGTTACATTTCCTCTCAAAAGTTCTTCCTTTGCTCATTTCCATCCCATTAATGTGTAAGCTAATAAGTATAAACCGAACGGGAAATAAAAGCGGTAAAAAGAAATTAATAGTAAGCTAAATTTAATTTTTAGCACACCAATGAGAATCTTTGTTTATATTGGGACGCTAAACCTTTTTAACGGTGATGATTAGGTATGTATGAATTAACGTTGGGAGAAATGGAATGTTGTGAAGGTTCTAGATTTGATTTTTTTTATTGCATCTTACTACCTGTTCAGGTTATGCGCATTTGGATCTCTCATTTTTGTGAGTAATAAGCCAATATAATAGTTTGTATTAGATAGCTCATGTTAAATGCCCCAGATTATAGAAAACATATATTTAACTCGTGGCAAGCTGATTGGCTACGAATGATTCGAAGTTCAATATAAATTTGATCCCAGACGATAATATATATCAGGGTTTAAGAACTTCCCAAACTAAGCTTTTAAAATCCCTCTATGGTGGTCGCGTTGTCTATGGCGTAAATATGGCAACGACTTGGATCTTTATTTATGAGTAGATTTACTTTCAAATCTTAAGTCAGGGGCACTGTGAATGGAGGGATGGGGGTTCTCATCTGCCATTGATCACTCCCTACTCTAACTTGGGTGCACCTTTTGTATCCGCATTTTCTCAATGGGTGAGGATAAAAGAGGGAGGGGGACTATAGGAAAAACTACCTCCTGTACACCCGGCCGAGATTCTAATTCCGAACTCCTCGTCCACGACGAAACAAACCAGACGGGGTTGACATCTTAGCCACCGTGTTATTACTGTGACTAAAGTCAGATTCAGTTAGGAAGACACTTTTTTTGACAGCTCTACAATTTACTTAAAAAACTTAATATAACCAACTACGGTGGTTGAATGGTTTTTGGCATCACTCTAGCATTAGACTGTACTGTCAATGAGGGGTAGATCGAAGTTAAAATTTGGACTGGTTGAAATTATAATGATTTTACACTCTCCCTCTATGCAAACAAAGGTACAATTTATATTTACTAAGACATTACTATTCCCTAACTTAAGCTTAATTAGTTCGTAATGTATACAACCCGAACGGGAAGTGAGGTTCAGTTACAATTTTCATATAGGCCTACGCCTACGTGAATTTATGTGGCCTATAGCTGTCCCTTTTGATAGATAATATCACCTATCAAAATAATACAACCAAGTGATGTCCTTGTTAACCTCAATACAAATTGTTAATTTTTTCTTGAAGGTTCTTGCTACCATTATCCTTCTATACTTTCTTCTTCCTGTAATATTATGCTAGTCACTCTAAACAGGGAGTAAATCAAGAGGAATGATTGATGGCTGTCTTCATTTTCTCGGCGAATGGTATATACTTTGGTCGGCAGCTTGGTGATAAAACGTGCTAAGTCTGAAGTTAATCAACACACAGCCCGTCCCCTTTGGGGAGTGGTTTACCAATGGCCTAAAGGACCCTGGTTTGTTTCCGGGTGGCGATGATGAAACTATTCACTATTTATATACAGGTTTGTTTCGTTATCAAACTAGTAAAAATCTCTGATTATGTATGTTATGCTAGAAGCATTGACTTAGATTTAGTCAGTTTGTAAGTCCTGTTATCCAATTAGTAGATATCTAGGAGCTAAGGTATGTCTTATAATATTATACTTAGGTCTATTGTCCTAGGTTAAATTAATTTGTGAGTCATGTACACTCCAAAACTGAGGCTTGTTTGAATACATGTATTATAATCGGATTGCAATAGAAACAGCCTGATATTTTTTAAAACAACACTAAAACTACTTTCAAGAAGTAATCATACACCACATTATTGTGTCCTGCTCCTGTGCCTAAAGACAGATGGTGTCAATTTTGGCAGTTGTAATATACAATGTCGACCTTTTGTTAATGTCTTTTACTCTGCTTTTATGTTTCGTATTTTCAAAAAGGTTCTTTTATGACGTAATGACTCTTTATGACCTTGATATTTTATTATCTGATTTACTTGCTTGACAAAGTGATTTGTTTATTATTGGAAGACTTTCTTTAAAAGTTGTTTTCATTGTTGTATGATTATAAAACTGTATACTAATTTAAGTCCTATCAATTATTATTAGCCTTTGTTCCTTTAAAATAATTAAAAAACCGTTACTTTGTTCCCTTCAAACGATCTATGGCAGTGTGGTCTAAACTACAACCTGTTACCTGTTTTCTTCCGGCCTACCAGTCTTTACATTTAAGATTTTAAAAAAAAGTAATGTATAAATCATATCTTAGATTTGCATCATAGAAAAACCTGCGGCGCATACACAGAATTGTTCATCTCACTAGCTATTTGTACAATCATATTTTACTTGTATACAGGTTCCAAGAAAAACAAGTTATTTGTTTGTTACTATCATGATTAATATTTTATTTTGCCGGCGGCCCGTTATGTTTGCTGCATTATTCAGATTATCCCGCGAGAGAAAGGTTGGATCATTCTGATCTATGTTGTCCATTACAAGTAGTACAGAGTACACACGATAACAATGGTACCACCTAATGGAAGATAATTAACCTCACACCACTGTATGTCTAATTGGAATGACAGTTCTGAAGATTCAAAACTCATAAAACTATCCTCAATTACTTTAAAATGTTCTTTTGTGACCTTGTTAAAAATTACTATATTGTTTAAGGAAGGTTGGATCTTTGTTTCTAACAATTTCTTTGATCTCAGAACTGAGATAATTCACATTAAGCGCCCTTGAAAATGAGATAAATTATAACTTTTAATAACGTACTTAAAATTTTTAAATCATTAAATCTAAGATTCTTAATCGTATAGGAAGGGACATGTTGATTGATACCGTTCACATTTATTTTGCAGAGCACCCTATTTTGATATAACAAACCACTTATAAAATAACCCGGGATTTAAGGAAGCCTGCAACCCCTAAAAACGCTCCGTTAAGCAACCCACTTAAGTTAGCTTGTAAGCCGTGCTTTAATATAACGCTATGTTTAAAATCAGCACGTTGAGTAACAAAATTATAAGCTGGCGTTTTAATAACAAAACATATTATTTCCTGAAATCTTCAAAATTACTTTTTATTTGATTTTTTACAATGGGTATGTTATGTGCACTTTAGGTTGCTGATATAAATTATTATATCAGCACATGACTTACAAACAAGCTTTTACTCTAAAACATATGCAACACCCAGTCATCAGTTCACAAATATAAAAATGGAAATCACCTATTTTGTCAATAATATTTTTTTTTTTGCCACATCAGCAATTAAATACAGAACCTTTGGCTTGGTAGATTGATTAATTACTTATCTAACTAACGTTTATACATCATTAAACTAGTCACTCTATATCGCCGAATTACATAGAGCTACGCCTTCAAAAAAAGAACTAAAAAAACTACATGTGATGCAGAACAAGATACTGAGGACAATAACTTGAGCCACCTGGGAGACCAGAATTACTGACTTGCACATCATGGCCAACTGTAGACCATTACACGAGCTGTTCATAAACCGGAACAGACGGCTTTATGACAAAACTGAACGCCACGTAAACGACACTGTACGAGCACTAGGAAGGTACGACCTACACGAACAAAGATACTACAGACAACACATATTGTCGTGGCTATATCATAATATTAATTAATTAAATATAAAATAATAACACAAATAAATAATAATAATATTAGTTAAATACTTGAAATTATTATTATTATTATTATTTAGCACCACGTCTTACTATCCGTTCGGGTTATACGCTTTAAGTACTAATTACGCTAATGGATTAGGAATTGGGAAGGTTGAATGAATAATAGGAAGTGAACTCGCATTTGCGTGGAGGGAGAGTGAAAAACAATTTATGCCCCCCCCCCAGTTCACCCGACCGAGATTCGAACTTCAATCTCCCCGTCCTCAGCAGTCGAGCAGCTCAACACGACTAGCGCGTTAGCCAACTACGCCACCGAGACGGGTAATATTTTTTTTAAGAACTCCATAAATACTATCTGTAATATTCCTAGAAAAATAAACAAAAAAATACACAAATTATCGAATAACTACGACAGTTGGATGACAACCCAGCTAAAGAGTGGAATCTTGTCTACTTCTCACCATCCAGCCCACCAAATCCAGCCACCCCCTACCCCTCCCAAAAAATCCATCTTGTACCTAGCCTTCCATGCACAAAACGCTCATTTCATCCTGTTACTACCTTAGGCACCGCCAGACACCATTGGATAACCGACTAGCTTTTTAACAAGTCAGGAGATGATACTGGTGCCGAGGTCAGTCCCAGACGAGGAATGAACAGAGTGTTGCCTCCAACTCAAATCTTGATAAAAAATAATCTTTTTAACCCCTTTCCCTTAGAGCCCTTTTATGCGCGCGTTTAGTGTCGCGTAACATCCAACGGCAAAATGGGCCACTTTTATGCTTTTTCATCCGTCCGTTTAAGTTGCCATCGCTTTCTGAAAGACTGGCCGTCGTGTCCTACAGAACACCAGCGGCAAAAGTCGCGGCAATTTTCTAAGTATAAGCAGACTCACCGTTTGTCTGTCGTCCGCTGTTTGGACATCATGCCGCCGCCCCCTAGTGGGAGAACTCCCTAATAGACGAGATTAGTACACTTGCGTGGAGGTTTCCAACCAAGTGGGATTATGGTCTAAGTTGAAGTAATATTTATAATTTTTTGCTAAAAAAAAGATAATTTAATTACTGAAAGTTCTATAGAAGAGGTTAAGTAAGAGAGGAAAAAGATGAATTTGGCATTCATCATCGAAAGAGAAATCAGAAAACAGAAATCTAAAGATGAATACTCTAAGAAAGCACTACGGAAATTATTTTCTCAACTCTAATGTATAGTGAAATGTACAAAGCTCAAGAGACACTTGCAGCACTGATACAATTTGTACAACTCCCACTAATATTTATTTTTCGCGTGCATAAAATAAATCTACAAAACGCACGGCAATTTGCCGTCGTGTGTCATGAGACACTAAACACGTGGATAAAAGAGCGCTTAACCGTACCTAGATGAAACCGCAAATTTCACAAAGGAAAATCCTTCCCAACACTAAACAAACATTATCGTTCAAATCCGCCAAACTTTATTGATCACAAGGTAGTAAGTAACACATACATTATACTTTATTACAGCACCATTTCATCAGGTACTTCTATACAAAGTTCATATCACTAGGTTAAGAATCATGAATGTGGCTTGTCATGTCACGCAAATGTTCTTACATTTATTATAAATTATACCTTCTTCCTCCCTGCCTTCGATTAAGGGTTTGCAGCTTAAAGGTTGGATCGATATGATTTCTCATCCATCCGGAGCAGCACGTGTGCTCAGCCCTTCAACTGGGTATTGCCGCTCGCCCACTCTATCTGGGACAGATCACTTTTACTAGGGAAGTCGTGAATAAGTGTGTTGGATTCC
This sequence comes from Timema douglasi, assembly GCA_901482245.1. NCBI lineage: Eukaryota > Metazoa > Arthropoda > Insecta > Phasmatodea > Timematidae > Timema > Timema douglasi. The sequence goes on from CABEEJ010000761.1 coordinate 180,096, forward strand.
CGTTGTTTTCCGTACTGGATGTTTATGAATGAACGAGAAAGTACCTTCAAATATTGATAAAAAGATATCTTATATCAGGCCTTTCAGATATCTTTAACATGACTCAAATTGAAATGGGACCGACAGTTTTACTTTCCCACCGAAGGAAGTTGAGCTATGAACTTTTTATTTATCGTTAAAAATCCATTTATCATAGGTTTGAAACCCACGTATTTGGTTCACGGGGCGAGTACTTTACCGAAAGACCACCGAGGTGGACTCCTTTCAACCTCATTTGTGTAAGTACCCGGATAATCTGAACAGGTAGTAAGATGCAATAGAAAAAACAAAGTAAAGTTAGTATAAGTGAAAAAAACCTCCAACATTAAACGTTATATTAAATAAATAACATAAATCTATGTTGATTAAAGATACATCCTTACATATCTTGACAACTCATTATATATACTCTTTAGTGATTAAAATTACATAAACATACTCCTGAGTTTCAATTACACCCACAGACCCGAATATAAATAGCGCTATTTACAAGGCATGAAAACATTCTGGTCACTTAACTTATGTGCATCCTCTGACCTCCCGCTTTATATTTATCTCGGGAGAAGAACGCTCCATATCAGAAAGAAGCCCAAGCGTATCTCTTGGTTAGGAAAAGTTGCTGTATATATAACTATTATGCTTAAACATAAAGGTTACCCGCATTGGTGGGCATGCGGGACAAATGACAGTCTCGTCTAGTCTGAGCCTGATTTTCTGGTGACGTGGAAGTCTGGGTTCGAATCCTGTCCTCTCAAAATAAGAGTTTTCATCTTATTAGGTTGACCACTCTCCCTTCACGCAAATGCACTTATATTTCCATTAAATTGTACTTCTTAATCTCTACCCAACTTTAATTACTGCTAGTCAGAACTGGTAGTAAGGCACGTTGCGAAAAAACAACAAGAGCTATTAACACTTAATTAAAGGGTAAGAATAAGGAGGTTTATTTTCATGTGCTCTCTGTCTTATCACCCTTTGGGGATATATGCACAGTTACACTAATAATCTAGGGAATTGGAAGGTAGAATTGAGAGAAAACACATCAGCATTGGAGTGGAGAACTAGTTTTAAACCATCTAGGAAAAACATCCTCAATACACTCAGTTTGGATTTGAACTCCAACCTTTTCATCACCAACAAACCAAATCAGATTAGATTGACGCCTTGGTCCACGTGTACATTAATGTGGGAAACAAGTAATGGGTTAATCTTCATTCCCACATAGATGGCAAGATCTGGATGTCTTAGGTCGACGAACGCGAACTAGGACAACTGGGCGCTAAAAAAAAGAACTCTTTTCTTTTTTTTAATTAACTTTTTTATAGTATAATGCAATACAATTTTTATAACATAAAAAATCACCATTTTTTCATATATTCTTCAATTAAAATTAAAAAGTAACGGATAAAAACTAAAAATGAACTTTTTTTTAACTAATCATATTTTTCAGCGCAACATCATATATTTTTAAATAACTTAAATATTCATTTTTGGAGTTGTTTAAAAAATCTTAGTAGAAGAAACGTAATTAATTTATATTTATAAAAATTACTTAACCTAACCTAACCATTACAGTTACATTAATACAAGATAGAGAGCATTTAAATAAAATATTATGTTGCGCATAATAAAAGAGTGCATTTTTTGCTTTTACTCATAATTTTTTTAATTAAAAAGAAAAAAGTGCTAGAAAAAAAGTGATTTTTTTAAAAGAAAAAAAGTGGGGTTACTTTTGGCGCCAAGTCGGCCGCGCCCAGTTGTCCGGATTCGCGACAAACGAAGTGTACAAAAGTTGACTTGTTCCATTATTGAAAATAATTAGAGTTGTATTACAAACGGGTTATTAAAAGAACATTAATAAGTAATCACTAAGTAGAATATAATTGTTTATATTTCATGCAAGTCTACTTTATCACTGGCCCCAGTGCAATACTACAGGGTTGTTCTGAGATAAATGAGAAAATAACTTGAAAATAATAACTTTAAATAGGAGATAACTTAAACGTGTTTGGTATTTATCTTAAAAAATGGTCTTAAACTGACTATATGTGTTTTGTATAAATATATATAAGCCCTTTATAAACTTGTATTTAGGCTTGATGTGTCGCAAATAATTATCTTAACCCTGATAGAGTAAACTAAATATCTAGTCCAGGGACTCCCAAACGTTTTAGACCAAAGGAGCCGTTAAACCAGACAAAATGTATATCAGAGCACTCTGTTTACATTAATATTATGAACATTCAGTAGAGTTACATTTCACAAGTCTTTAAGTACTTAATACTTAAATATATATTTAAAAAAAATAATTTCCCATCTATTTACTTGTGCGAAGGTTCCACTTACAAAACGCAAAAAATTAAATCAGTATATATTGGTTTGGCTTGCTTTTGAACACAAAGTGCTTCTATTTGAAGTTATGGTTATCACTTGCAAGTGCAGACCATCTTCTATATTTAGCTTTTTTTTTTAATCTAGTCAATGTAGCAGTATAAAATGTAAAATGTTTGCTCATTAATATATTATGTTGTTGCTTAACGCATACACTTATTTCAAGGTGTTCCATAGATATTTAAATTCAAAATGTTGTAATTTTTTCCCGCTGAAATCTTTTTAAAGTATGATTTGTTGAAATTTCTAAAAGTTGTTCTTTCTTTTTAAATACAAAATTCAGTGGTAAGAAATCAAAACATGGCGGAGCCTAAAGCTAAGAGGAGCACAGTTTAAAAAACGCAGCTCTAGACTGTAATTTTTTATATACAACATAGTGAAATAAATTTGGTACATTTTAATATACCACTTAATCAAAATGTTTAATTTTTGAGTAATATAAATCTTTTACTAAGGCAGCGATATGTGCAGTAATAAAACAAAAATCTGTTTTTTTTTCTTAGATGCAATTTCTGACAAGGATAAAAAAAATAAACACTAAAAAAATAACCCACTTGAAACTAACAAATATAATCAGTTTTATTTATGTGCCGTGAATGGTAAACATGATCAGACATTAGAAAACAACTTCTCTAAGTACAGCCATGGAACAAACACGTCCATTAAATTGAATGACTGGATATTTGTTTACTCCATACAGTAATAGTTCATGACACAGAATGTTGGGTTCTGTTTGCCGTGAAAGAGAAACGCACCTATCAAAGTCGCGTGGAACGGAACGCAAGGAAGGCGGTTTTTATTTAAACAATTTATTTTAAATAAAACAAATAAAATATTAATGAATGTCAACATACGAGTTGCAAATCATAATTACGGGAATTTACAAACGTCCATTACAGACTCAGCCTTATTAAACTATAAGGGAATAACCTTGAGTACGGGACGAATACTGGACAGCTTAGTGGTCAGAGCATTCGCGCACTAAACCAAAGTTCTAAGGTACGATTCCCGTGTCCAGGTGTAATTTTTCAACTAATTAAAATTAATTAAATAGAATATTGCTTTATTAGATATACCCTATATTATTTTATTTTATACATATATTTGTATCAAGAGATGGCGAAAAATTTTCATGAACATAATACTTTTTGATTATGAACATATACTTTTAAAATTAAGTGGAATACATTCCTAGTTAAATACCCATGATAAATATTCAAGGACGCTTGAGATAACTGTAGTTAAAAAACTCAACTAAACGCATTTAACGATGCAATACTTTATTAATGTTGTCAAACAGGTATTTTACTATAAAAACGGTGAAAATACGAACCTTAGCTCACGTCCGCTTCCATCTCACTTTAAGGAGGCCACCATCATTGCGCTGCGTTTTAAAGCGTTGCAAACGTGCCAGAAATCCACGTTATTTAATAACTGGTTTGTTATTTCAAATTATGTTTCATGACACATTGGAGCTGGAAGGTAACATGTCCTTATATAATTTAGTACTTTACAGTTTCAAGTTTTAAAAATTGTACGAAAAGCTAAAATTAAATCATTCTAATTGGAGTTTAATTATTTCCCTATCACCGTTTTGAGATCAAGGTAAATGGTCAGAAACATAGATCTAGCATTCCACTAGTGATTAAAGCCATTATTATTGGTTAAAAAAAGTTCACATTCGAATGATTTAAGATAATTGAGAATTGTTTTGGTGGCTTTGAGGTTTCAGAACCTCTATTAACATAAGAAAATATAGCTGTGTGATGATGTTATCCTTCAAGTAGGCAACACCCTTAAGAATAGAATCATTTTTATCTTATGTATCGGTTTTTACTCAATTTTAAACTTGCCGTATTTAGTGAAGAAGTTACATAAACCGATATAACCATATTTTATAGTGTTAAGAATTTATTCACGGAAATATAAGGTAGTTTCCTTTCATTTAAATATTGATTGGTTTGAATCTAAGCTTGTACATTTATCATGCTGACTATTAATTTTAATTATGTTGAATAAAAGGTGATGACGCGATTGTTTTAATTTAAAATGTTTTACTAGTCACATTAAAGTGATTCAACACTTCAACACTATATTCCCCAAGAGTCAGGGATGGGAAATCTATGGCAACATCATTTGTGTGACACGCTGACATGAAAAGAATAGACATTAAATAAAACTTTACCCAACGGGGCATAGCTTTTTTTCAAGTCAACAATATTTCGACAGCCATTTATTCAATGTCATGTCATGATTAACTTAATGAAGTCAATGTCTAAAAATCGTCTTGGTTCGTACTTAAGTGCATCTCGTATGAGGTTGAAGACAACAAGCTATGAACACAACATAAATATCTTGACAAGCAAAATATAGCAACATGTTTAAACTAATGTGGAAAAGATTAATCTCTTTGCAAGTTTTTGATTTAAACATATAGGCTCTATCAATTTATCTTTTTTTCCACTCATGGTGTTACTTTCAAAGTTTTTACTTTAAGTTATTGAAATTAATCTTGTCTGACCCTCACTTTGCCAATATAATAGATTGTCCTTTAAATAAAGGCATTATTTTAAAAATGCACAATTTGATTTGTCGTTTATTATCTTCTATAATAATAAAATGAAGTGTTTGTGTATATTTGTTTGTTTGTTTGTTTGTGTACGATGCCCAGCTAAGTCCATGGCACGCAGAGACATGCACTTTTTAACATAGGTAGACGGAAGGGGGTCCGAATGCACTTTGAAGACGGATTTTAAAATTTTTAATTAGGCTATTTTTATCAAATTTTTGAAGGGGTCACGGGCAACGCCGTGCGGGATTACTATATTTCATAATATTAAAATATTTTGATTTTTCTATACACATTAATAAACGTAAATAAAAGGTGGCACACTATATTTTTTCAAAATTCAGTTGGTCCTTAAGCCATACAGTTGTCGGAAAAGTTTCACCATCCCTGCTCTAGAAATAGCCTCAAGAAGAATCTACTGCCGACATTTATTATTGTCTAGACTTATGATTGCTGAGTTTCGAGTATGAATGTATGAATTTGAAAACATCTAAACATGAAACGCAACACACCATCTTAACTTTTAATTTATTTTAGCAATTAACCAGGTTGTAATGGGGCAGTATACGCTCTTGGATTCCACTGGGTCATGATGGCCCAGTAATACATGCATTATGCATTATGTGCTGGCAGAAGGTTCTACTAAAACACAAAAACAATTAACCAAAAGGAATAAAATAACTACAAAAGTATAGTTATAGTACAGCATCGGTGGTACACTCAAGCTAAGGCTTCAGCCTAATTTGTTCTGATTGGTTGGTGACGGAAAGTTTGGGGCTAGAATCCCAGCTGGATAATTTTTCTTAAATGGTTTCCCACTCTCCTTAAACCTAAAATCCTGGTTTAGTTCTTAGACATTCTACTTAACTATATCCTACTCCCAATAGTGTAAATATGCGGTTAGCTTAGACGTAGTAGAAAAAATCAAAAAAATCCATGAAATAGTTTCTATCGCAACTTTATGAACACACACCTGATCGTTTTTCAGGGACTTGTGCTGTTGTTATCCCGTATTTTGGCCTTCAATTAAGGTTTTGTCAGCGGAAGGGAAGAGGGTGAGGGGAGGGTATCGTGAAATGTTGGAAGAGATCTTGCTTAGGGTGGGGGTATTAATATAGTTAAATCTGCGGACTTGATAAAACACGCCGACACGAAGCGACCTACTTAAACATTTCCTCGTGAGACTCTCTTCTTCCAATTTGAAAAGGGACCGAAGTTAAAGCTCTGTTGTGTACATTCCTGCCCTGAAAAAAATACTTTTTATGAGAGTGAACCCATGTTTGTATATTAAAGCCCACAAATTCATGGATGCTACCTCCCCCTCCCCCCTCTACAATCCCCCCTCTCTCCCCTTCTCCGTGCGCCGCGTGTTACTCCCTGTCCGGGATATCCGCAAAGTGTAAGTAGATTACAAAGGAAGTGTACCTGTACTCGTATGGATGGAAAGTGGGAGAGCATTTAGTGAAAAAACACTGCCAGTACATTTGGCCTAGATTCTAACCCAAACCTCTCTGTTTATCAAATAATGTTGAAATATGTCATTTAAATCTTTAAAGTAAAATTATTTTACTGAAACCAAATATTTTCTTAGTAAATTAAATGAACTTAACACTAGTTTCCTTATATTTAACCATTTTGTTTATATTTAATAGATATTTACTTAAAGGTGGGCTAACACTTTTCTAAATAATAAGTGATCAATTGTCATTATAGTCTATAAATAACACATTTTTTTAAAACATACTGAAAATTACACTTTGGTTTTTAAATTACCCCCTGAGTACCTACTCGTTTTCCGTGAACCAAAGCCACAAAGTGGTATAAGATAAGTCCAGAAGTCAGCACCAGATGTTAACAACCGAGGGTAATGCAGGTCAAGTTTTGTACGATCGTCATCAAGAGTGGAGCTATTGTATAACTCAACAATTATTTCAACCACTGATGTCAGTCTCCTCTTTTATAGTTTCCCGGTAACCAGAAGCAGGGGGTTTGGCGGCAGGTCTGGATTCGATTCCTGAGACAGTTGTATCGACTTGATTTTAATTAAATAGTTTGATATATCCCCACAAATCCTCATTGCATTTATTCTATTCCTACCTAAATTCTACCTCACTTCCTCCTTGCCTTACCCATCAATGTAAATATGCAGACAGGCAAGACGCAAAGTATGGGGAGTGGGGGGTATAAATAAATTAAATCATTGAAAAGACGTTTCCCCCGCTAAAATAAGGCATCTAACTTTCCTCTAAAAATTGACTGAAAACGTTCCTCTCACGTATGGCATCATAATATAAGGAGGAGGAGATGTACAACTTAGAACCCAACTCATGCTGCCTAATTGGAACATATGAGTTTTTTTGTGGAGAGGGAGAAAGGATGCTCCATCTATTCCCCCTAAAGTACGTGATATAGATCCACTGGGACAGCAGCCGTCGATCTTAATAATTGCATGCCAAGAAGGGGTTGGTTTCCAAAACCACCCCTCTGTGTTATACGGATGGTATTAAGGGTGTGAGTTTCGTTCAGCGCCGCATCTCTCTATGACTGGTACTATTTTCTTCCCCCGCGATTTGTTTCCTCGTCAACGGTATCCATCTGGAGCCTTTTGAATAACCTCGTTTGGTTCGTTTGTATGCGTTGATTGTGCTCTCAAACTACTCGTTAGTGTTAGGCGCACGGCTAGGGCACCTTCCCCGTTTCCGCAGGGTTTAACACCCGTAGACACTACTGAGGTAGGGATGATACAGATTAAGTTTAGAAAAAATGCACCAGAAAATTGTGTACAGGTAGAGTGAGAGATAGTTATTTTGATACACCCTACCGGAATTCAACATCCTAACTTGATCAGAAATGACATTATTTTTTATAAACGCTCAACACAAAAATTGAATCGTGAAATATATATATATATATTTGAAATCTTTGGTTATTTCTAAAAAAAAATTGAAGTAAAATCACCCTAAAATAATGACACAAATAAAAATCATAATTAAGAAATCATATTTATAACAACGAAACGACCGGGATGTTTCAATAAATTTCACTAGTGTTCTATTCTAATTATAGATGATGCTAATAGACCTACACAATTATTGGGGACACATCTTTACGATTTGCAACCTCTAGAGTACAGATATATAAACAAAGAACTGTGCAGGGAAATCATCTTTTACGTTTTTTGACATCAAAATGAAATTCAATCGAATCACAATTTTATAGGCGTTTTGATTTAATTCTGCTCTTTCAGAATATCTACACTTTAATTTGGGCTGCAAGATAAACTTGAGCACTCGATATAATTTTGTTTGATGCCCAACTGCAAGCATACACTGATTGATAATAGAGCTAAGCTGAGGTATAGTGTTGGGGTGTGCAATGTATTTCACTAATGGCAGCCCCCTGCGTGCCATATGTTTCCTATTGTAACGTTGCTATCTAGCGTGAGCAGGGGGATTGGGGGGAGTGTTGTTAGAATGCACTAGAGCAGAAACACAACGGAGCGATCAGAGTGAGTGGAAATATTTCGCGTTTAGCTCGTTTGAGACAATGTTGAGGGGTAGAGAGGGGAAGTATTAGACATAAGATTAAGGGGAAGAGAGGTTGTGGTCCTAAGACTGACAGTCTGACTCTCATATGCACCAGTATTTACAATGAAACCATACACGGTCATGTCTTCGTATCATTATTTTTATCATTCTCAGCTCCTGCGTGCAACAACATGGACGATAAGAAAAAGGCGTGGGCAGTCTATGTTTGCTACTGAGACTGAAGGACGTACTGACGAGCACGCGCATACGGTCAGTCATAATGTGAAAGTAAAGCCTAGGCCCCTTGATATAACCCCCATTCCACTCTTTATATGTTCCCATTAAATTTGTTATCTGTTAAAAAGGTGTGTATGTTAATAAAACTAACTCATGGATAGGCCTTCGTAGGTCACCACCTACTTTACTCTTCATTTCATATCTGCTCAAAGGAGGTGTATGCTACGCATAAAAAAAACTCGTGGGTAAGTCCTCGTAGATCACCACTGATTTCACTCATTTTGTTATTTGTTCAAAAGTGGTGAAGTTAGGCAATCACGCAACCCTTTATCAAAAAAACTAATGTTGATGGCTTTGACTAAGCTTGAGCACCCAGGGTGTTTGTAGGTTACGCACCCCTCCATAAAAACTCATGTCAGGGCTTTGTGATTTTTATGGGGAATATATCCCATTGGATTAGATGCCTGGGGAAGATTTTGATGTGAGTTTATGGGGGAGTGTGGCCAATTTGATCGAATACCTGGGATACTTTTCTTTTATAATCATTCATTGTCGTGTAGAGCGTATCAGAGCTTTTAAACCATAAATTTATCTCGAAACCCAGCACCACTTATGCGTACGGATCGTACTTTGAGATGGTGCTCAATTACAACGTGTCTAAACGAGCGCATCTGACCTGTGGCGTATGTTGTGGAGACACTCCCAACACGTATGAAGAGGTTGGAAACACCAACAAGCAATTTGAGACTCGTCGTAGTTTCTCATCAAATGTAAGACTATGGATCTCTTTGAATATCTACATGATGACGTGTTTAGCAAGAAAATTACCCTTTCAATGGTTCAGAGCTCAGTGTCAAGTTGGTCCGTTACAGAGACGCATTCAATCTTGGGACTGCTATTAAGTCCCTCAGTTTAAAGTCCACATATTCAAAGTCCGTTTTCTAGCTTGACGTGTCAAAGTAGCACCGTCTGTCCTGTTTCTCCATATCAAAGTATTGAGTCAGTTCCGAAAATCATTGTATCTACCTCGTGGAAGTAAAATCGTTCACCATTCTTTTGGGCGTCTAAGTCAAACCACTGGACAACGTATTCACGTAGTAGTTACCTGAACGATGTATCATGGAGTTCATATCCATCGCAGCGATCAACGTAGATGCCAAGAACCAATTCAATTTTCAAACGTAGGTCATAAATAATTTCTCGCTGTACATGGACGGTGAGCCGTAAAAACCTTTGCAGTCCGATTTCACCGACGGCAATTACGTCATGTCCTACTACACATGGTTTTATGAAACGGGAATCCATTTCATGATCGAAGGTAGCCACATCACACAGGAAGCCGAACCTCAGGGTTATCATCTCATGGTTTTTGATCTCACACTGAATCTGTACACTCATCTGACATTGCATTGAAATTTTACGCGTCACGAATCTTTGACTATCGAAGTGAGCTTCACCCAGGCACTCACCTAAACCGTTAATTGCATCGTGTGTTGAGAATTTGCCAACATAATAACCATCGACAAAGACTGGTGCGTGGTGGCTTTTTTTGAAGGTTAATATAAGCCACGTCTAATCCCATTTATACGTCATTTAAATCATCATTGTGGAGTTCCAGAGCAACATCGACGATGACAAAGAGTTTATTGTCTGGAAACTAAGTGTTTTATCAGTAATGTTACACCTTAGATCACAATTGAGTGTTCAAACCCCCTTACAACCATCAGGAACTTTCCTCTGCGGCTAAAAACAAGCCAACTACATCGTCAACACACTACATGGAATTATCTGGGATAGCTGTGATGTGGATTACAACCTTCTCGAATCTCTCATGATACACTGAATGCAGAAACTATTTGCGTCAAGGGGGTAAAAAATAAAATCTTTCTAGTCAAATATAAGCCTATCCAAATAATAATAATAATAATAATAATTAGCACCGCGTCTTACTACCCGTTCGGGTTATACGCTCTAAGTACTAATTACTCTACCGGATTAGGAATTGGGAAGGTTGAATTAGAGGAAGTGAACCCGCATTTGCGTGGAAAACCATTTAGGAAAAACCACCCCCAGGTCACCCGACCGAGACTCGAACCTCGATCTCCCCGTCCTCAGTGGTCGAGCTCAACACGACTAGCGCGTTAGCCAACTACGGCACCGAGGCGGGTCCTATCCAAATTATCGATCTGTATAACAGAGGATGTGTATCTTTGAAAACCCCTAAAATGGGTCTCACCACATGCATGGCACATAGCTCTATATGGAATATCTATTCAGCCACATCGTTTCTTGACTTAGAGACTGGCTGATTGAAGATTGACACACACACACACACACACACCATAAAACATGCGTTGAAAACAAGCCCATGCTCCCGTTATGTTAATCACGATGTTTTTCCCTGATCAACTGTTGATATGAATAGCGTGTCCTACAATTCTCATAATAAAATCTGATAAACACACCAAGTCTGGGGTGCATTGAGTTGTCATCTTTATTGACATGAATTTCACGGGAGAGAATTTTGACAGTTAGATTTTTTTTTACCACTTGGAAAGTCACTTTTGGCATTCATACGCAAAAACGTTTCCAATTGGTGTCATAACAAGTTGTAACTTCAAGGCATAGCATCAGACGTTTGCGACCATTATCGTCTCATACACCTTCTCTACCATGCTCAAAACATTCCGATAAAAACTTCCTGGCCCTATTCTCACCTCCAATCATATAGGCAATGGCGCAAGGATGTTGAGATATTACACACGTATTTCAAGACGTCAGCGTCCTATCACTCCTCAGAAGTTGTGTCCAATCAGCTTGTATCTCTTCTTGCCCTGGTGGGTATAAAAGGGCATCCTGTCACCATGCCATCTATAATTTCATCAGTCGTCAAAGAGATCACACGTCATGGAAAGCCAAAAAGTACCCGAATAAATTTGCACCCACAAAACAAGTCCAATGAAATCACTCCCCTTTGTAGCAAGTTAAACCAGCTGTTTAACATGACCAGTAAAAAATACCATAAATATAATTAACACGTTGAATGAAAGAACTAATATATTCTAATAGTGTGTGGCAGGTATTAACTCACGGTGAATTCATGTTGCCGGGAAACGCCCAAACTTAAGGAAAACTGTCCCAGCTGACTATGCCGGTACCATCAGCAGAATAACATCTCACCAGCAGGCCCCGCTTCGAGGAAGTGGCAGATAAGATTTTCTCTTGGCACCACACCATCAAAGAGCCAACTTAACCTCCTTTCCCCCTTAGATGTCAAGATGCAAACCGTCCCCAAGTTTGTCAGTTCTGTTATTATATAAGCGTCGTTCTTTGATACACACACACACACACACACACACACACACACACACACACACA
>CABEEJ010000761.1:192374-221029 GCA_901482245.1 Timema douglasi
ACACACACACACACACACCCACAAACATATATATATATATATATATATATTTTTTTTTTTCTATTTAATCAATTCGATGGAGGAAGAACTAGGACGTAACTCTACATTTCGAAAGAAGCTACTGGTGACTTCAATGTGTCAGGCATCGGTCTCTCCACCTAGTCATAGATGAAGCCTCATCTGGGACTTTAAGTATTTTTAATTTAGAGTCTGGTTTACATTCATAACACCTCTTTAACTATGTCCATCAGACATAGTTTATTGTATCAGAGTATCTGACTTTCTATGCCCATCAAACATAGTTTATTGTGTCAGAGTATCTGACTTTCTATGTCCATCAAACATAGTTTATTGTGTCAGAGTATCTGACTTTCTATGTCCATCTGACATAAGTTTTTGTGTCAGGATGTCTGACTTTGTTTTCTATGCCCATAAGACATAGTCTTGAATATTAGTCTTAACGCTCTTTTTCTATGTTTATCAGACATAGTTTTTCATTTGTCAAAATTATGACATGTTTTCCTATGCCCATATGCCGTAGTTTAAAATGAAGGTTTAATGCTCTATTTTTTTAGTTCTATGTGACATTATATACTATGTCAGAATGTATGACTACTTTTTCTAAGTCATAAAGATACATATTTATATATTAAATAATACTAATGACTCCCTAAATGGTATGATCATGTTTAGGATCTCTTTATAGCGGAAATCAAGTTATCTAGTGTTTTCTTCATTGACCTAGTTAGGTCAGTGACAGATAGCGGTATCTATTATTTATTTTTTGTCTATCTATTTACGGTGCGCAGCCTGTGGGAGCACTACTAGTTCGTAGTAGTGGCCCGCGGGGGATAGTCCCTTGTGTCCGGCCCCTTCAGGCGACGTTTGTATTAAGTAAAACAATTATTGTTTGTACTATTTATTGTGTGCCCAAGCTACGGCGGAAATATAAATATACTATTGAATGTCCAGGCATTACTTATTAGGAATTGACCGATCATAGTAATTTAACCGCGTAGATGCCTGATAGCTCGCCATTTATTATTTGTAATATGCTAGCTCCTTTTCTAGGAGTTTATTCTTAGGTTTTCTTAACCCCATATTGAATTAACTCAGGCTAACTAGCTTATAAAACTTCATTCATAGTAACTCTATACAATTAGGATTTAATACTCCTCATTTTCATCCACTATAGTTTCAATATTATTCATGAATATACCTTTACATTTTAGTCCGGTATTAGCTAGGCTGGATTGTCTTTATGTATTGTGGCTTAACCTTAACTGATATTTGTTGCCTAATTTTGACTGCCGCCATGTTGAGTCAGACGCTCCTTCGTAGGAGAATGAGTGGTGGTCCTTAGTTCTAGAGTTACTAAACTAAACTATATGCTTAATCTTACTTCTCTTAGTTCCTAGTCAGAAAGGAGCTTATTTATATCCCTGCTTATCGGAAAGTATACAACTATGATAACTGAATAAATTTATCTTTAATAACAATATACTCTTTGATCTAATATAAATTTAAAACGCTTGTAACTCTATTTCTCTTGTTTACATTTAAACAAACTTGTTTGATATAGTTATATATTTCTTTTATGTCTAATCCTTCCCAATTCATCATGTTATAATTTTGTAATTGTAACCGTCATTTTTTATACTTGATAATAGAAGCGAGGTTTCACCTTAACCAGTATTTTAAACACGTTGTTTTCGCTGGACGAGGTCGTTACCAAACGAGTCATCGTCGGCATGAGTGTCAAGAAAAATTTCACGCCTTTTGTCCACCTAAAAAAAATGCAGAAGGAATTGTTTGGTGTTTAAAATACAAAGTGGCAAGAACTGGGCAAATACAAGTCGGTAATACCAAAATTTTTCAGCAACCATGGCCTGTTCAGAAGATTGGTTTGACTAATCATGAAATCTCTCTTAGGCGCATGTGCGGTGACCATATGGTCTTCATCATTGAGAAACATGAGACCAGGCTTAAACAGGTCACCTATCTTACACTCAGCTCAGCACGTCTCTACGAGGTGTGAGACCACATCGGCTTTGCTGTCGACCAAAGGAATATGTGGTAGGCCTTTGTTGATATTGCAATGATTTGATTGGCACGCTCATCGTGGATATATGCGATACGCTAGCAAATACAGTGGATATAATTGATCTTGAGCAGCCTGCGGTAGAAACTCCCATCAGAAACCAGGATCTAATCAGTACCACCTACTATACACGTCAAGTCGTTGGCTTGGACTATTACATGTTGGATTGTGAACTCAAAACCTTTTTACTAACAAATTTAAGATACATTATGGAAAAACGTATGAATGAATATATGCGTCATTCATGTGAAAATGTATTATATATATATATATATGTGAGTTTTACGTGACTAAAACACGTCCCGACGTGTTTTAGTCACGCAAAACTCACTCCCTTTCCGTCCATCCCCTGTGGTCTATTCCTCTCTCGACATGTCTGGCCATCAAACCTGCGTTAGGTATGAATTACCACTATTGGTCAATTTCTTTCTCAACTTGTCGCTCCGTCAATCTGGCGTCTTGTGTGGGCCCCTAAATAAACAGTGTTGTGACATCACCCTTGCTATATTCATGTAGCTATGTATCGAACCACCAAACTGGTGCCAGGTATGAGTCATCAACCGTGGCTTATTCATGTATCGACATGTCGAGATAGCACTCTGACACCAAGTGTGTGTGAGTCCATAAATAGGTGTAATTGGGGTTTTAATATCCCTCGTGGTTTATTTCTGTATTGTTTTGTCAAGGATGAATCCAAGAAATAGATTATCATGTCCTCAGTGTTACGTCATTCTGGGTAGGAGAACTGATCAGATATATTTCAGTCTCTGTGTAACTTCTATCGAGAGAGGATCCCCGGCACGTTCTCCAGGGACCGAGGCCACCAACCGATAAAATGGGAAAGCGTTGGATTTGAAACATAAACACCACTATCCTTCCAGGGATTCGAGCCAGTGTGGCATCTACCTCCCACCACCCCGTAACATATTTGATAGGAACACGTAAAGAATGACATGAGGGTGATCTCTACTTGTGAATACCATCATGTCAAGAAAATTAAACCCTTATGTTTGTACCGAAGCATTATTTTATTTATTTTGGCCAAACAAAGTTTTTTATATAAAAACAGCAAAAACACGTACCTATTTTCGCATTCCCTACTTCCCCACCTTAAGAAATGGTTTGTTATTTCCGAATAAGGCTCGTACCAAAATTGAGGTGAAATGTATAAATATGACCTTGGTCTACAGGATTAAAGCGCTGCATTTTAAATTCTATGGTCTAAAACAATGAACGAAAAAGTAAAATTGGCTCATTTTCCGCGAAGTTTCCCTCGTAATGTATCAGGTTTGAGATAAAAGTAAATGATTAAAAATATAGATCTAGTCTTCCTTAAGAAAATAAGGTCATTTTTAACAAAGTCACAACAGAACATGTAAGATGGGTCAGGATTGTTTCAGATTGTAATCTTTACCCATTCCTGCTTTGTGGGATTGATTGATGACCTATATAATCAAATTCATAAAAGGAGAAACCTTTTCGACATTTACAAAAGCTATTGAAGCAGTTTTCATAAATTCACACTTCCAATCATGATATCTGCAGCGGTCACTTTTGGTGGATAGTATAAGCACCTATAAAATATTACTAATAATATAGTAAAATATTATCATTATTGATTTTAAACAAATATGTTTGGCTTTTCTAAAAGTTTATTTCTACCAGAATCCTACGATACCAACTACCTTTGATCTGTACTGAAGATCTCAAGATACATAGTTTGTGTCTCCTCAGTGGATGCAATATAAGGGTTATTTTCACTAGCGGCATGCAGATGGTCGGCTGCGTACTAGCTGAGAATTTCATTAACAATGATGATGCCAAAATTTATGGCAGGCGCTATGGAATAGTTTGTTTTAAGACCGATGACGCGCAATTATGGAAGCTAGAGATTGGAGGGCCCTACAACATCATACAATTCCTAGTTTAACCATCTGGAAACATTGCCAACGTACTTGTGGATTACCAACGTTTGTTTTGCAGTTAATACTCCCAAAGCAGGCAGTTAAGAAATTTAGCTGTTGATGGCCATGTATAATTTTTACTCCAAATCAAGCAGTTCAGAAATTTAGCTGTTGATGGGCATGAATAGTTTTTATTCCAAAGCAGTCAAATTGGAAACATAGCTTTAGATAGGCATGTATAGTTTTTATTCCAAAGCAGTCAATTGGGAAATTTTGCTGTTGTTGGACATGTATAGTTTTTACTCCAAAGCATACAGCTTGGAAATTAATATGTTGATAGACATGTATAGTTTATACTCCGAAGCTGGTAGGGCTAGCTAACAAAGGAGATGTATTGTTAATGCGCCAAGACCCACAGTAACGTAATGTCCGCACATTATATGAATCCTACCAATGTGGCGGTGCGTTTTTTTATTTTATAGAGGACACTCATCACATAGAACGACATGCAACCATTCTGCTTGATGTTCTTTTGTCATGCTGACTGCGCTATGTGCGCTGCATGCGACAGCGGACAACTGCAAGAATTAGGGAGCAGTTCGTCCGGAAGGAAGTCGTCATTATCATCGGCTGTGTCTGTCTTTATGGCGTCTGTGTTTTACCACACTGTGTGCGGTACATACAGCTGTTGGTTTGTTTGCTTGCGATTGTTTACATCACATCATTATTCGACTCAATTTAGCGTTTGATTGTCTTTATTATGATGGGTCTGGTTTAAAAATATAAGCCGCACCGATGGGCACGTGGACAAAGGTGTCAATCTCATCTTGTTCTGGTTCACCAGTGACGGGTTGTTTGGGGTTCAAATACCATCCCGGTATATTTATGTGGCTTTAGTTTTGTATCAGCTTGTTTCTCCACTCTTACTCCACGCATATTCCTTGTAAAGTTCCTTTAAACTCTTTATATTATTCCTCCAAGCTCTATTAGTATAAATATGTTGATCACCCGGACAGGTCGTTAGATGCAGATCACAAAGGGTAAAAATAATCTTAAGATTAATTAATCCTTACTCTTTTTCTTACTAGCCGTATGGTCTATAATCATATTTACACTATGTGATAGGGAAGTACATGAGAATATAGCTCAGCAGATCTTGTTCAGGGAATGACGACCCCCTTACCACTGAGCTATCTAGTAATAAAAAAAACTCCATGGCGTAAGCTCACAATCGAGCTATAATATATTTCAAAAAGTTATATTATTTATTTGTCTGGTGTATTTTCCGTACTATTTTTAAACCATTCATGACCTACGCACTGATTTAAGGAGGCCATCTACCGAAACAATGAGACTCGTTGCAGAAGTACATAAACCTCGTGTTATTCAAGAATCCCTTTGTTATTTCAAAAATTTCTATTATGAGATCGAAGTAAATTCTTACAGACATAGTCATAGACATAATCAAATAAACCCTTTTTTAACAGGGTCACAACAGAACATTTAAAAAAATTGAGGATAGTTTTAGTGGCTCAGCTATAAAACTGCCTTTTGTATAACAAATACCTTTATGCAAGGACATTTCGCTTTAAAGAGGCAAACCCTTAACTTAAAGTGGGGAGGGTGAGGAAAGGTGTTTTGCAGTTTTTATATCAAAACATTCTTTGGTCAAGTGTTTTGTTTCAGTATAAACATTGAATTTAATTTTCTTCATGTGGTAACAGTAACCGTTGTTGAATATCTGTCAAGGGTGTCCTGGAATTTCATGAAAACTTTTTCTATTCATTTAAAAAGTTTGTCATCTAATGCCGTTATGCTCACAACAGATATTTATCATGTGAAGAAAACTAAACTCTTATGTTTGTACTTAAGCAATATTTGTATTTATTTTGGCGGCAAAAAAACCCTGCAACACTGGCCTTTTCTCACGTTCCCCGAATCCCCACCTTAAGACAGCACAGCACAACAAATAATAAATTCCGTGTGTATTTGCAGCTACCCAATTAATAAACAACTAGATATACTCTAAGGGTTGGTAGATATTATGTAATATATTGTACATGATTAAATTGTTGTGTAAGTCGTACTCTGAAATAAAATGTGTGTTTAGAGACTGCAGTAAAAGTACCCTAATAATATAACATTTTATTACTTGTCTAAGTGTGATACGCTGGAAGAAGTTATCATCGCTTATCTGTTAGTCAGGCCTCTTGCAATGCTAGCTCATTACAGGGGCTGCATGCATACTCATCGCAAATAAACTAATAATATTCCTCTTTAATATTTGAGTAGAATAGCGCTGGTGGCCAAAAGGTCTTTTCATATAACAGATAATAAATGAAACATAAACCATTGCTATAACTGAAAATAAAAGATTAGGAGCATTTGAAACGTGTCACTACAGTGGAATTTTGATAATATCATGGATAGAGAAAGTAACCAACGCGAAAGTTCTAAGAAAGGGAAAGAAAGAGAGAATGTTTTGAAAATACTTATGAAAACAAAATGTTAATAATATGATCGACCACTTACTCATTTATGAGAGTTTGATGGAGTTTTTCTTTAGCACCACGTCTTACTACCCATTTGGGTTATATGATTTGATGATGCTAATTATAGAAGAAAAACATTGCAAGAAGAAGACCGAGGATATGATACATGAATAAGATAGTGCGATATGTTTTCATTAACAATAATTATAAGCCAAAGATCCCGAGTTTGAGTCCTGTGTCCAGGTGTCATTTTTCAACTTTCAGAATATGATATCTAGATGCGAGTAAATCCTCACTAAAATAAATATAATAGCTTTGGTTGCGTATAACCCGAACGGGTTGTAAGACGCGGTGCTAATAATAATAATAATAATAATAATAATAATAATAATAATAATAATAATAATAATAGCTTTGGCTATTTGATTCCTAATAATTATAAAGATATAAAATACCGGGTTAAGAATAAGCAGATGTGAATAACTGCAGAAAACCAATATTAATATTGGTGACAAGCAATGATTAGGGTTTGGAATTTCACTCTGGTCTAAGTAGGTGTTGTCTTGTATTTAGTGTAGCAATGCACTTAAGTAGTACTCAATGTTACTATGAAATTGACCCTAAGTCTAAAATATAGGGAGGAGTGTGGATTTTTTTAGAAGAATTGCACTTGCATCATCAGGATGAAAAAATGATAACAGGAGTAAAATCACCTGTGAAAAACCACCCTAAAATTTCACCTCCATTTTGTTGTAAATTATACATGGACATGCATACATAAATAATCACGACGTTCTCTTACAGGGTAGGTAGAAAACTGTGTATACAGCTCAAAAAATAACTCTGTACTTAATTTGTCTTCACTAACTTTCTCCATACTTCTCTATCCTTGAATATTCCCTTCACTTCAAAAACATCCAAACACCAAGTCATACATGCTCTTTTATTCTTAAAACTCTTGATGCTTCTCTTTTTCACACGTTCATCTACATTTTACAACATTTAGCCACGTCTTATAAGGCCTACTCCTTCCTTTTGATCCATACACTTTACCTTCATATATTTGCTTCGTTGCTTGATACACACTCATCCTTTGAAAGTGCCCAAACCAACGTAAGACGTTTCTTCCACATTGGCCTATTGAACTCCCTTTCAAATCGCACTCCTTCAGCATTCATTCATTATTGACTCTATCCAAATGATTTTTTACAAATACATTTCTTGGATATCTCATTCCAACCAAATTCACCTTGATCTTGTGTTTGTCCTATCAAATCCACGCTTCACATCCATAAAACTATGTTGCCGTTAACACAGTTTTATATACTGACATCTTTGCCTTTTTCGATACAACTTCATTTTTTGCAGTAGGAGCCCTACTGCATATACATCCAACTACTCCCCGAGATGTATTTACCCGTCTGCCGATTTCATCATTTATCCTCACATTCTTACAGAATATTCTGTCCAGATACACACAATCATTCATTCACCTGTTGTAACAGTTTTCCATTTATAACTAAGCTGATAATCATTTCCTGATCCGTCCATGTAAAAAAACTATCCCCTTAGTTTTTGAGATATTTATACGAAGATCCATTCTGCCTGTCACCGCATTCAAACGATTTTATGCATTTTGCAAATCACTTTAATTCTCAGCCATGCATATGCCATTATGTGCATATATCAGCACTCTCACATTCACATAATCCATTTGCACACCAACCGCATCCTCATAAGCGTCCCTCATACAGTTATCCATGAATACATTAAGTTGCAAGCCATTTTTGAAATAACAAATCACTTCTAAGATGACGCTGGATTTATGGATTTCTGTAATGAATTAGTTTCTATTCCTGTGTATATGAAGTGTCCACGTGTGGGATCAACAGAATGGATAAAGTTCTCCCACGACTCCTCTCGTCCAGAGAGGCAGAGAGTGGTGGTAGGGGTGGGGGCTGATCTTAGTTGGGTTGACAGCGTGACGTCACCATGGTGACGGAAAGAGTCTTTACGGCCATCCGGGACCATCGCCTCCATCTGTTGGACCACTCGAAGGAAGGAGGGTGGGGAGGGTTTGGTAGAGGCAATTTACCCGTGCTCTCCAACACATGGAGGAGAGGTCCATGGCCCCCCTCCCTCCCTCCCTACACTACATCTTACTTCCCGTCCAGGCTATTCACATTTATATGTATCGGGGAAGGGATGAGGAAGGTTGAATTGGAGAATAAATGTACTAGTATTTTCTTGGAGGAAAAGGGGAACCAGTTAGAAATAATCATCCTCACCCAACTGGGAAACCAGGCTAGATCAGGAGTGGATCCAAGGGGTATCTTAGGAGATGAGCGGAGTGAAGTCATAGGGGTTTGCTGCATGAAAACTAATTGCAATAATATAGTAAGCCTACATAATTCCATTTGGACACTTAGCTTAGTATTTTTACTTTCTCGCTACCTCACATGTAGAGAAAGTATTGTGATCGTAAAAAAAAGTTAGACTCGATATTTTAATAAATTGCGACATTTCATGACCCCCCGAATCAAAAAAAGTGTTGTTTTTTATTTTTGTTTGTCTGTCTACCTGTCTTTCTGTCTGTACCTTCAATTAGAGCCTAAACTATTTTACCGATTGGGCTAAAACTTGGTATTTAGGGTTTTCGTAGGGTTGCCCCAATTTTTTTTGGAATTAGTTATCTAACCCTAAAATTAAGGGGAGTTTCCTTAAGGGTTAAAAGAGATCAAATTGATTCTATCTAAATCGGCTCAAAAAGTTTTGATTAGATTTCATTTATAAGCATTTATCAATATTACAAACAAAATGAATACTCTAAATCTTTCTTCAAAATGACTTTAAGGGTTTCGGTCTGATGCGTAGATTTAAAAAAAAAAAATCATATCTCTGTAGCTCTTAGAAATATGAAATTACTTCTCATTTCAAATATGTAAGTCTTTTTATAGTAACAATCTTTTATTCGTAACATATATTTATATTATAATTTACAAGGTATACGCAAACACATATTTTTTTTTAACTTTTCAAATACTAAAGGTAAAAGTATTGCGACCGTAAAACAAATCTAACCCAAGATGTTGATGGATGTCGACGTTTTATGAAACCCCCGAACCCCAAAAAGTTGTTTTTGCAATGTCGTTTGTCTGTGTATCTCTTTAATCCTAAAATTAAGAATAGCTTAATAAAGGGTGAAGAGAGAAAAACTCGATTTTTATTTAAATTCGTATCCAGGCGTTGATTATAAATGAAATGTCTATTTTCATTTTCCCGTGAAAATTACTTTTAAGGTACTTTACAGAAGTGAAAATTTTCATATCTCTGCAATTATTTAAGATACTAAATAACTTATCATTGCAAAACTGTAGTGTTATTAAAAATAAATTAATTAATTGCAATGCGATAACCATAAGATGTGCAACCCTTAGTAAAATATCAAAAACTTTAACCGGAAGTCGAAATTTCAATACAAAGTGTTGACCCTTGTGAACCCATTAGTGACCTTTTTTTTATTAGTCCATGTATACAAATGAGGACTTTAATCCTCTAAAAATATAATTATAAAATTTAAAACCGGGAGTAAAAAAGTGTTTTACGTAAGTATAGGGTAATTTTTGCTTAGGTTTGCTCGTGTATATTATTTCCTTTTGCATAAATTACGAATTTTAAGTAAATATCTCCATTTTTAAACAATGGAGTGAGAAAGTCCGTGCAGAGTACCATAACAATTATTTTAAACATAATCGTGATGGTAGAAGCTATTAATTTTACAAAAATCTAATGAGCTAGTAACCCAGACATTGAATAGCGATACAAAACCACATTATTGATAATACTTGGGGAAGGAAGGTAGGTAGGGAAGATTAAACTATTTCCCCCTCAGCACGGTTCTGTTTAAAATATTTGATTACATAGAAAATAAATTATTTTTATTAAATTTAATACCCTTATAAATATTTGTGCCTGCCTGGTGAGGAGTATGTCACCCCTATTACATAATCTTTATTGCTGGCTAGGGTTAGAAGGGGGTTATTGAGTAGTATTAAATAGGAAAAAGAGGCTGTGAGGGAACTGTTTTATTTATTTTTTAGCACCGCGTCTTACTATCTATTCAGATTATACGCATATGTTACTAATTACGCTAATGAGTTAGAGATCGAGAATGTTTAATTTAGAGGAAGTGTACCCGCATCTGTACGAAAATAGAGTGAAAAACAATTTTGGGAAAACTACCCTCAATACTCCCGAACGGAATTCAAACTCCGATCTCCGTGTCATCAGTAGTCTAGTCCAAAATGATAGTAACGCCTTAGACAATGCGGCCACCGAATTAGGTTGTTGGAAAATTAACATTACAATGTATTAATAAATTATACTACTGAAACTCGAATTGGTGGACACGTGCACTAAGACATTAAACTTGTCTGGTCTGGTTTGCCGGTGACTGGGAAGTTTGGGTTCAAATTCTGTCTCGGTGTACTAAGGGAGTGTTTTCCTATATAGGTTTACAATCTCTCTTCTCTCAATTCTACCTTCTTACTCCATACCAAACACTAACATGTGAAAATATAATCTATAATAAAATGGATCTCTTGTGTGTTGTACTATAGATAATGGTTTCTATGAACATATCTGTACAACTTTGATTGGGAGCTTAACTTCTTTCTCGAACACCGCAAGCGCTAGTCCACTCCCGCCAGGAGGTTCAATTTGGGAGTGAGTCAGGAGACTTAAATGCGTATGCGCACTATATAACATGTCTGACACCTCATTAAGGTCATGACGGGAGGGAGGGATCATTTCCGCGAGTCATCTTTGGGCCCGATTCTACCCGAGTCATACACAACCCGTGAATGCAATCACGTAGATTTCCATTTACCTCCGGGGAAGGCATTCATTACACCCGTCTGTTGGATCACCACATGCTAGACTTCTTATAAGTGGATCATAATAGGAAGAGCCTTTTAAAGGTGAATAATTATAGGAGGAACCTTTTAAAGGTGAATCATGGTATGAAGAATCTTTTATGGGTGAATTATCATCGGAAGGACCTTTTAAAATTCGAATCTTAGGAATAACTTTTTAATGGTTAATCATTGTAGGAGGAACCTTTTATTGGTGAATCGTTGCAGGAATAACCTTTTATAGGTAAATCATTGTAGGAAGAACTTCTTATAGATGAATTATCTTGGGAAGAACCTTTTAAAGGTGAATCAATATATATATATATATATATATATAAACTTTTATAGGTGAATCATGATAGGAAGAACCTTTTATAGGTGAATATTTGTAGGAAGAAGCTTTTATAGATGCATTTTTGTAGGAAATACTTTTTAACGATGAATATTTGTAGGAATAACCTTTTATAGGTAAATCATTGTATAAATAACTTCTTTTAGGTGAATTATTGTAAGAAGAACCTTTTAAAGGTGAATCATTATATAAATAACATTTTATAGGTGAATAATGATAGGAAGAACCTTTTATAGGTGAATCATAGTATGAAGAACCTTTTATAGATGAGTTATCGTAGGAAAATCCATTTTTAGTTAAAAGGAAGAATTTTTTTAGGTGAATCATTATAGGAAGAACCTTTTAAAGGTGAATAATGGTATGAATGATCTTTTAAAGGTGAATTATTGTAGAAAGAACCTTTTAAAGGCGAATCATTGCAGGAAAAACCTTTTATAGATGAATTATCTTAGTTAGAACCTCTTAAAGGTGAATCACCAGAGGCCAAACCTTTTATAGCTGAAAGCTTAAAGCAAAAATAAATAAATAAATGGATAGCAAGACAAACCCGTGTGTATATATATATATAGTAAATATGTCATGAGCACCATTTGAAATCGAATAAGTGTCTTTTAGATTATTGGTCTAAATTTATGACCTCAATAAGCTACTAGCCTAGGCATTAAGAAGAAATACATACATTATTAATGATACTTTGGTGGGGTGAAGGGGACATGAACCTACAAAACACCCTTCCCTTAGTACGGCCCTGACATTTGGTTCACATGGAACTGGTCAACACATTCTGAATTCATTTACTGAATCGAGGGAGTCCGCTGGGAGATAGTGTTTTGTTGGTCGTGAAGTCGCTGCACGTAGCTCTGCCTCCTCCCTTTTGTAGCAACAATGTACCCCACGGGACAAGTGGGACAATTAGGGGAAGAGGGAGGATAGGTAGAAGAGACACCTTTGGGTTACTAAAGATTCCTGTCATGTGTTTTGCGTTATCCGCGCGTAATTAGGGTGCGTGTAGTGGATGTGGGTGGAATGGAGTGAGAGAGAGAAAGAGAAAATATAATAGAAAGGCGGACAGAGGATGATCGATCAGTGTCATCAGCGGCTAGCTAAAACCATCCATCAAATAAACTTAAAAAGAATGGTTTTCTACACTCGAAAATACACCAAACAGACCTTTGTTTAATCATTCAAAATCCGCATCGGTGGGCACGTGGACCAAGGTTTCAAGTATCGTCTGATATACGTGTTATTAACGGATGATGGGAAGGTTGGGGTTTGAATCATGGTCTTCTGAGGATTGTTTTCCCTAAATTGTTTTTCACTTTCCCGTCACACAAATGCTAAATTTTACCTTCCTCCTCCTTCCACATTAGTGTAGATATGCGTATATTCGCGACGGATGGTAAGACGTGGAGGATGTAAAAAACAAAACAATTATTTGAATGAAACGGGGACAGCAATAAAAAGGGTGCGCACTGGGTGTGTGGGTTGAGATCGTGACGGTGCTTGCACAGAGGTACTCCCATTATGAGCCATTTTAAAATACTTCAATTCTCGACTCGGAATCGAGGGTAGAAAAGGTTAAAAATTATAATCAATGTATACGAAAGTAGAGTGATGTACCAGGAGTCCAGACGTGGCTAGGAGGTGGCCATCCGGCCATTCCCTTCATCTGCCAGTGTCATTATTTATAACATCGGGGGATACTCTGGGCAGGAAGTAGCTTTGGGAGGTTTCAGTGTCGGGGTAACGAGCACCCTGCTCATCAATTATAGCTAGGTCCATAATATCTCCCTTTCCCCCATCCTGTACCATGAACACACCCTGAAACCCATGTCAGCTATACGCAGGTGGGCGTCTCTCTCTGAAGTTTCCTCCATCCAAGGACAATAATTGATCCTCTTCTTGTTCCGTGACATCTGAGAGCGTGACATTCAGGAGTTTGGTTTCACTGCGACGTGATGGCCGCCCTCACATGTGGGGTCAGTTTCCCGACCTTGTCTTTCCTTTCCAACGGATTGCTGACTAGCGAGGGTGACTGGCCTCATGAATAGTCTGCCTGACTTGGGATGAGAATGAGGAGAAAGCCGTCATATTAAGCTTTGATTTCCACCCGGACTCTTCGTCCTACTCCTCGTATACACGTGTGATGTTTCCATACATGACTCAGTATTGAATTAATTACAAATTAACTATTACCGCGCGTACGACCATGTATCTATCTTATACTATACGTATATTAACTATAGTGCCTGGCATTAGCGTTTCAGCCCTCTTATGGATTACATAGCTATGACGGAAAATCTTTCCAAGGAAACTCATTTCTCTCTCACTCACTTTTTATTAACCTCACCCTCTCTCTCTTTTCTACTTTCCCGGTCCAGAAGGTAGAAATCTCCTCTTTTTTTTTTCCTCGAAAAAGAAATGTCTGTAGTGAAAGAAGTAGAACTCGCAATCGTTCTTTTCTTTTCTTCTTCGTTGTGAAAGATTTCCGTGTTTCCTTTTTTTTTATCAGCTTCATCTGTTCTCCCGGTCTCTCTGTCACACATGACTTGGCCCGAAAATTCAACTCTTGTAAAGGAGGGTAAAAAAAAAGTAGGGGGGAAGTAGACAGTGAAATCCTCGTGTGCAGAGAGCATTTCTGTTGTTTTTATTGATCTTCCTTTAAGCAAGCACAAGGTTTATAACGGCTTGATTAGTGTGGTAGCCATTATAGGCAGTTGCGCAGACCAAGGTATCATTCCATAAATATACTGGTTTTCCGATGACAGTGAAAGTTGGGTTTGAATTCCATCTGAGAGTACTGCATTTTTTTCCCCTAAATAGTTTCTCACTCTACCTCAACGAATATGCCGGATACGTTTACTCCATTTTTTTTTTTAGCGCCACGTCTTACTACCCGTTCGGTTTATACGCTTATGTACTATAGGGATTATGAAGGCTATATTTTTCATTGTAGGAGAGTGGAAAATTATTTTGGAAAAACCACCATAAGTAGCTACATCCGACCAAGATTTGAACCTCGATCTCCGCATCATCAAACTTACTTATTCTTAATCTATTAGTGTAAATATGCCTATACCCCAGACGGGTAGTAAGATGTGGATTACACTAATTAGTGCGTTAGTGTTTTTACTACTAGCCTAGTGACGCTGGGTTCGTCTCTCATCCAGGATAAAAAAATGTATCGTATGTGAAATATAGTGTTATTACTTTTCGTTAATGTGGTAAATTAGTGGTCTGAAGTTTTGATACTGTGTGTTTCGTGTATAAATAGGCTTGGATAAAACAGCTAAGAGATTGTATATTACCTTCAATCAAAACAAACTGATTTTAAATTAATTAGTAGAGTTTTTTCGTGCAGGTGAGTCATAGTAAACGCCATTCAAAATGTGTCCTTAAATTAATGACAATAAGTGTTTTTATAAAATTTGTTTAGACTACTTGATCTACTTTGAAGACGTTCAATTATTAATTAAGCACCTTAGGGGGTTAGAAGGGTTCGAGCTTTTCTTATTTTTCTGATAAGGGGATCAGAACATTGCTTACGTAAGACAGATAGAGACGGGCAAGAAAGACTCAGTGACCCAGTCCCCCAAATGGATACATCATAATTAAAAGTGTGGAGACGTGGATTCAAGGACCTTGGTCATAAGATTAAATAGATTTTTTATAATTATAATAATTCATGTATTCACCAATATTACTTTTTTATAATCTCAAAATTTTTAATTTTTATAACTATAGGGTACTTATTTAGTCTAATAACTTTAAATTAACTGTACAACAGGGTTTATTGTGAATTATTTCCCCCCATTAATTTACACTCCACGTAAATAACTACCAACAACCCGACTCGGTGGCGTAGTTGGCTAACTCACTTGTCGTGTTGAGCTCGACTGCTGAGGACGGGGAGATCGAGGTTCGAATCTTGGTCGGGTGAACTGAGAGTGGTTTTTCCTAAATCGTTTTCCATTCTCCCTCCACGCAAATGCGGGTTCACTTCCTCTAATTCAACCTTCCCAATTCCTAATCCATTAGAGTAATTAGTACTTAAAGCGTATAACCCGAACGGGCAGTAAGACGCGGTGCTAATAATAATACATAACAAATAATGGTTATTCTTGTGAAGAAATTAAAGAACACTATAAAAATATAACGTAAGGAAGAGGCAGAGGGGTATGGGTTATGGGAGGGAAGGGTGTTTACTTATATTGACGTACTAGGTTTTAATTTGGTTAATTTGTCATTCGTACCCGTGGTTGAGTGGTTAGTTACGATGAGTCTAAGGGAACCTGGTTTGTTTTTGATTGGTGCTGATGAAGAAATATTACATTAGGATACAGGCTTATCCACGATCTAATGATTAGATATCGGGGGTCTACCTTTGAGCGTGTAACGCTTGATTAGCTTATGACAGGAAGTTCGTGGTTCAAATCTCGTACGGGTGTAGTGAAGGTAAATTTTCCATTAAACTGTTTTCAGCCTTTATTCCACACAAATTCCGATACATTTCTTCTAAGTTCTGTCTGCTCCCTTGTTTGCCTTGAACTACTAGCTCTGAATGTCAGAAGCGACTTTCAGAGGGAGTAGGTGGCTTGTTTTTTTGCCTAAAGTACCGGTCTGTAGTCACAGATCATAACCTCTATGTCTAAAAGTGTAATTTCTAAATTCTCTATTACTCTTCCCTACCCAAATAGCGTAATTCAAATTTCCAAAGCCCGAACAACAACAAAAAGTCACATTTGTCGTAGCTTGTCATGAGAGAAGCTAATTAGTTTCTAGCCGTACCAACACTACCGCAAAGCGGTAACGTTTTCTCTCACGATTTTCTCAACGGTAACTTAGCAATAAATAACCTCATTTAGAGCATCGTTTATATAACTCCATAATAGAGCACAGCCACTGCTGCCAACTGCTGCACTATAATAATGGTACTTATCACTAATTAGCAGCTTTGTCTAATGGCGCCCTTTGTATCTAACTCTAATTGTCATCCATTACCGCGCAAGTGGGCTAAACTTTACGTTCGAAGATAATATGAGTGCAAGCTAGAGGTTAGAGTACCTGGCTACGGACCCAGAGGTACTGGGTGCGATCCCCGGTGATTCCAGATATTTCTGTTGAGCAGTGGGTCTGAAACGGGTTCAACTTAGCCTCATGAGGACAAATGAGGAGTGACTTGAATAAAGAGGTAGTGGGGCTGGTCTAGAAAACCGAGATTAAAGGCTGGAGGTTTCATTGTGCTGACCACATGACACCCTCTATCTGCAAAGGTAGACACTATCTTCACCAACACGTGGTATCAGCTTGATTGAGGGCTAACGCCATTTATTTTATTTTAATAGAATCTTAAAATGATTTATGAGTCATGAGATCGTGTATCTCTTTCGTAATAGTCGTATCTCGGTTGGACATGGAAATATCAGATGATTGAATGCCAGGGGAAGGGGACGTTTTCCAACCTTTGATTATAGTATTGAAGTATTATGATACCTGGTCTACCCGACGTTGGTAGCACATTTAACCACCAAGCGCTTTAATCGATACATTTGTGTGAGAGTAATCGATGTTATTGGCTCATTGTAACTTACTTACATCCATTACTGTTTCCAGCTTGTGGCTTGGGTAGATTTTTTATTCAAGCCAAATAATTTATTTTTCCATTACCGACTGGCTAGGCCTGTCATAGCTTCATATGCCTTATAATCTAACGTAAGGCTAGGACAAGCACAACATCCAGCCATCATGTGTTAATTTATCAATGTGAAAGGTTAAAGATACAATTCACCAATTATACATTCTTTGGCCAAACCGGGAATGGAAATTGGGACCGTTAGCTCAGTAGACAGACACGCTTCTAACTGAGATAAGGTGTCTGATCTTTATTGTAGCTTATTTAATCATATTTATGGTGTTAAAGTCCTTAAGATAAATTAAACTGAAGGCTAATTTTTTGAAAAACTGCCCATTTTCTAGCTCTAACTTTGGTTTTAGATTTGCTATTTCAGCGTTTTTTTATTACAATAGTGCCGGTATTGACTAATTGTTATTTTTAAGGAACGTTTAACACAACATAGCAACAACTGGTGGCTACATTGTCTAAGGCATCAATCCTGTAAAAGACAAGATGGCTGATAGGGGAGAAATCAGGGTTTTGAGTCCAAAATGGGTTTACTGAGCGGTGGTATTTCCTAAACGATTTCCCAATATCCTTTCACGCAACCTTTGGCTAAATTTACTCTAAATTCAACCTTCCTCATTAGTTTAGTTAAATGCAGGTAGTTTGGATGAGATATAGACACGGTGCAAAACATAATGATTGAGTGTTCAAAGCTTTATTGTCTTTTCCTTGTATAATCCATCCTACTACCCATCCAGGCTATCCGCATATATCCTCTAGCGGTCAAGGGAGATGAATGTTGAATTTAGAATAAATATACCCACAATGGTGGGGAGGGAGGCACGATTTTTAGGAAAACCCACTATCGCTACACGCAGATGGGATTTGTCTCCTGACCTCTTAATCACCTGCGAACCAGACTAGACGAGAGTGACTAAACACTTTTGTTCGTGGTCCTACCTGTGAGGGTTTTATGATCCACTGTTCCACTGAGAAACATATCCCGGATACAAACCGCTCAGCGTGAATGCACATTTTAATTACAAGTAAAGCTATTTGACTTTGTAGCAAACATTCCAGCGAGAAACAGTCCACGTGCACAGTCCAGTCCACTCTAGAAATAAAAACAAAGTGTAATTAGAAGAAATAGCTATTGATACTTTTTTTTTTATTTGGCGGCTGTTATTTTGGCATCACGTTTTTAATCTAATGAACCCTGCGGTAATTCTTTAAGAGAAGATGCTCTAGTTGGATTAGTCGGGCCTATATAACGATGTGACCTTTTAAGCGCCACAGTCTTGTAATTATCTTCCTTCAGCTCTTGTGAGCTGAGCGCTCTCTCCCCTTACTACGATGAGAAGATCACCACACTAGGCTGATTGTTAACTCCCTCCTGATAGTTCCCCTCCCCCAATTATTGTGACCTGATCACTCCCGCTTGTAACTCATAATAATTCATAGGTTCAAATCTCGATCAGGTCTGCTAAGGGGTGGTCTTCTGTATATGATTTATCATTGCGGTTTTATTCATACAAGCATACATACATACATAGGCCTACATACATACAAACATACATAAATACATACATACATAGACTACATACATACATAAATGCATGCATACATAGATGCATACAAACATATATTCATAGGCATACATACATAGGCCTACATACATACACATACACGCATACATACATACATACATAGGCATACATACATACATACACTTACATACGTACATATATACATACATACATACACACATACACACATAGGCCTACATGCATATATGCATGCATACATACATAATACATACACATATACATAAGCCTACATACATACAGAAATATAAATACAAATATACATGCATGCATACATATATAGGTCTACATACATGTATATGTCTATGTACATACATAGGCCTACATACATACATACATACACACATACCTAATCACGTCGTTCCCCTACGGGCTAGGGAAGAATCTGACTAATAGTTCAAAATACAACAACTCTGTACTTAATCCATTCTCACTAGTTTTCTCCACACTTCCATATCCTTGCATACTCCCCCCGCTTCAACAACATCCATACAGTGAGTCATACATGCTCTTTTATTCTTAAAACTCTTACTGTTTATCTTTTTACACAGTCGTCTAACACATTTAGTCACGTCTTACATGGAATACCCCTTCCTTTTGATTCACACACTCTACCTTCATATATTTGCTTCGTCACTTGATCCACACTCATCCTCTCAACAGAACCAAATCAACGCAAGAAGATTCTTTCAATTATTCCAATTTTTACTTTCGGACTTCACCCCATCGGTTAAGTAATCAAATAACCCATGTGTTAAACGTATCAACAAAAGTAAATGATTAATAAGTAGAACGTTCCCTTTCAAAACGCCGTGACACCCCACTCATATTGAAGGACGGAATACACTTGCTGGTTCTTGCGCCCAGGACGGCAGGCCTATATGGCCCCATCTCTTGTTTCAAATCCCACATTGCTTCGGCCTCCTACCAACTACAGAAGATGGAGTAGGGTCACAGTTTGTCGATGAAGTATGTCGGGGACCTGTTCTCCCTCTAGCTGGATAAACTACGCCGGTACCGCGTAGCAACGTACAAAACTCGACCAACGGCGTGTACAAGTGAATGTGTGGGCTACACTTCCACGTGAATGGTTTAATTCATGTGTAATTTATTAAACGTTTTTCTAAAATTCTTGTATTTCACATGATGATCGTAATATCATGGCAAAGAGATGGTAAAACTATAGTAATACATTACACATGGAAAACTACCTTATAATCACCCAATATGGACTCGAACCCCCACCCTCTCCATCGTTGGCCACCAAGAGCAATATGTTTCTAACGCCCTTAGACCACACGTACACTATAATGAGATACAATGAAAGACCAATCAAATGGTTTTTTTAATAAGCCTAACTTTAAAGAAGTACAATCTATTAGATTGTCAAAGTGAGTGTCAGACAAGATTAATTTCAATAATTTTAAAGTAAAAACTTTGAAAGCAAAACCATGAGTGAAACAAAAGAGAATAAATTGATAGAGATATGTTAAAATTAAAAACTTTCAAAGAGACTAATCTTTTCCATTTTAGTTTGAAACATGTTGTTATATTTTGCTTGTCAAGATATTTATGTTGTGTTCATAGCTTGTTGTCTTCAACATCATACGAGATTCACCTAAGTACGAACCAAGACGATTTTTAGACGTTGACTTCATTAAGTTAATCATGACATGACATTGAATAAATGGCTGTTGAAATATTATTGACTTGAAAAAAACCATACCACGTTGAGAAAAGTTTGATTTTTATGTATTCTTTTCATGTCAGCGTGCAACCCAAATAGTGTTCACGTGTCATTTATCGTCACGTGTGCCATAGATTCACCCTCCCTGGCCTATAGTAATCTGCCATGCAGTTCTGGCGTTAATATAGACCATTAGTTTACCATGTACCTAGTTTAGATATATCTATAGTCAACTGCCTTGAAGCGTTGCCTTTTATGTATAATCAACTGACATGAAGTATTTTCTTCTACGTAGGCCTTTCATTAACTGTTAAGAAGTGTTAACTTATATGTGTCGCTAACCGGCATGCACCTTTGGCTTCTAAACTGCCTTGAAATTTGGCTCTTTCTCTGTACAGTCATCTGCCATAAAGCTCCATTACCACTACCATGACGTTCTGGCCTTTATGTATAGTAAACTTCCATGAAGTTTTGTATTCTATGTAAATTCAGCCGCCATACAGTTCAGGATTATTGAGGAAGTCAACTGTGGCATACAGCCAACCTACCACCATCCCGTTTAGTCTTGCCTCCTGTACATAAGTTTGCCTGTGCCTCTAGCACTGGAGGCTCTGGTGGTTTCCATTGTGTTGCCGACAGGATGCAGGATGAACACTTGTCACCTGGAGGACACTTCCCTCCCCTCCGTCTCTTCCAGCAGGTCAACAAGGAGAGGAGAGAGGGGGGGGGAGAGGGACCTTGTCAACACTGTTCTCAACAAGATTGACGTCATGCCCCTCCGCGTTTGATGCGCTTCAACGAGTCAATTGACTACAGACACAGTCCCTGTCCAGAGTGTCCAATCAAGGTAGCTCTTCCATCCGTATTAACAAGCTCTCATTTAAAAAAAATAGCACTCTCATCATCATATTCTTTTTGCTCCGCGTCTTACTATTCATCTGGGATATTCCTATTTAACCACCCTAATGGTGTAGGGAGGAAGAAAGTAAAAACATTATATATAAACAAGAATTTGCTTGGAATTAGAGAAGGAATGTCCTCCAGAGGGGTTGAAACCATCACTGACAGTTTTAACACCACCATAGTTACCGGTCAAAAAGCTAGATTAAACGAAAACTTATTTTCTAACTTGAAAACAAGGGTTTCATTCAAAGGTGCGGTTGCTAGCGTATTAACTGCTAGCGTTTTAACCGCTAGTGTAGAATTGGCCTTAGGGGGCTGCTTACCGGAGCGTTGAGACGCATTACACCGATACAGAAATCCCGTCTTATTAAAGAAATTGTGTTTTTATTTTAAACTATGGTTTATGTACGCAGGGGGAAGGTATGAATAAATCCATGTAATCAAACTTTAGAATTTTGTAAGGTTTATAAATTATGAAAAATGATGAAAAGACGATATGTCTCTGTTCTGAGATTAAAGTAAATGCTTAGACGCATAAATCCTCAAACAAATAAGTAAGGTTTTTTTTCAACAGAGTCACAACGGTAGCACGGAACATGCTTCTGTAAGATTTGAGGTTAGGCTTTTTTTTTGTGGGATTTTTAGTCCAGCCCTAATACTATGGTGGGATTTGGAGCCACGGCAAGTTTTTTTGTAGAATGGAACATTCACCATTATAAGAAGCCACCCATCTTTAACATTCTTAGTGGGAGCAAGGACAAGACACAGCACATTTTGCATATAAGTTGAATGTCCTTGTCTTCTTTGTACTCTCGCGCAAGGCCAAGTTCTTGGATTTTCCGCCATAATCTTTTATAATGTCACATTATAGGGTTGAGGCTATGTTGGTTAGCTTAGGATTGTTTAGGTTTGTTTAGGTTAGGTTAGGTTAGGGGAAAATAAAGCATTAAAAAATGAGGTATTTAGAATATTAGTGCCTTTATAAGATTCAATTTCAGGTCCCAGATCAAAATTTAGCTCCAAAATATAATCCATATTAAAACGTGCTTAGTTTTACAGATTTACTTGTGGTGGACGCAAATCCTAAGACGTTATTTTTGGCTGATGCAAATCCCACGCAGCCGTCACAACACAATTCTAAGATTATTTGGGGATGTTCTTATTGGCCTGGGAAGCTTCAGAACTATCATTTTAATCAGAAATACAGCAGCGTGAGTGTATTTCCCTCAAATTATATGATGCCTTTAATGTAATGTGAACACGGCCTAAAGTAAACACAAATAAGAATACACTCCAAGCACTTACGTTCCGCCGCGTGGTTATAATAGCAGTCATTGAGGGGGAAGCCGGGTTGAGGGACAATTTCTAATGCGAAAAGGGGCAGGGGAGAGTAAGGAACATAAAAAAAAATCGGCTCAGTTAATGCTTTGTTGATGTCCTCGCCAGGTCGCTGAAAGAGCTCCCTGCGGGTTTTTTCTCAAAATTAAAAGGGAAAGGGGGAGGTTCTGTCAGCAGAATGGCATGTGAGGAAGAAACGGGGGCAATTTAAAGGGTGCATTTAAATATGGTTGGATCCGTAACACGAAGAAACGATTAATATTTTAAATTTATCTGCGTCTCAACTCACCATATTCTGTTTATTATTAACAATTAACATTAATACTATCACATTAGTGAGTAGTGTGTACTAAATGTTAGCTCATTTAGTTTGGTTTATCGGTGATAGAGAGGTATGGGTTATAATTCTGGCAAGATGTATTGAGGAGTAATTTTTCGTGAATGGTTTACCACTCCGCCCTCACACAAATGCGGTTATATTTCCTTTAAATTTTACCTTCCCTGTTCCTTCTCTATTAACATAATTTTTTTTATCACCACTTCTTACTACCTGTTCAGGTTATAAGCACATTAATGGTAATTACTTTATTAGGGTTGAGATGGGAAAGGAAGGATTTTAAAAGTGATATACCAGCATTTGCTTGGAAGGAAAGTGGAAAACCATTTAAGAAAATAAATGGTACGGAGCTCCGCACGAACTTTCTCGCTCTATTGTTTGAAAATGGAGATATTTACTTAAAACTCGTAATATATGTGAAACGAGATAATATACACTAGCAAACCCAAGCATATATTGCACTATACCTGTGTAAAACCTTTTTTTAAATCCCGGTTTTAAATTGTATAGTTTTGTTTTTAAAGAGTTAATGTCCTCATTTGTATCTTTGGGCCGATAAAAAAGATCAGTGTTGGGTCCACAAGGGTCAACACTACGTATTAAAATTTCTACTTCCGGTTAACATTTTCGACATTTTATTAGGTGTTGCACATCTTCATGTCATCACATTGCCATTAAATTCCTCATTTATAAATTTTGACCAATAAAAAATGTAAATATTGACTATCGAGCGCAAAATGGAGATAAATCATTGTTCTACAAACTTTTCTCCTGGAAGGTTTAAGGAAAAATAACAGACTTTTTGAGATACTTACTTATATTTCTTATATATACTCTATGGCATTGGAGAATTATTGCGTTAAGACTTAAATGGTATCGCTAAACAACTAAAGCTCACAAAATTGTATTAATATATTTGCCAATATCTCAGAAGCTGTCGGTTTTATAAAACATATATTTCATATAAAAGTTTATTATTTTTAATAGTAGTCTACTACAATTTTGAAATGATAAGTTATTTAGTATCTCAAATAGTTGCGGAGATACGGAAGTTTCTAATTCTGTAAAGTACCCTAAAATTCATTTTCATGATAAAATGAAAATAGCCAGTTTATTTATAATCTTAATCAACGCCTAGATACAAATTTTAATCAAAATCGTTATAGCCGATTTTGAGAAAATCGATTTTTTCTCTTTTCGCCCTTTCTTAAACTACTCTTAATGTTGAGTTTAAACAGACATACAGACAGGTGTCATTGCAACGACCACTTTTTAGGGTCAGAGGGGGTCTTTAGACGTCGACATCCACCAACATTTCATGTTAGATTTTCTTTTGCGGTCGCCATATTTTTACCTTTTGTGCTCGAAAAGTTAAAATATATATATTTACGGATAGCTTGAAAGTTATTGGTTTTATAAAAATAGGCTTCTTTTAAATATTAGTATTGTAAATATTCAAACATATTTGTAATGATAAGTAATTTCATATCTCAAAAAGTTTAAGAGATATTATATATATAAAAAAAAAGATAATGTACGCATCAGACCGGAGCCCTTAAAGTCATTTTGCCGAAATATTGAGAGTATCCATTTTGTTTGGAATATTTATAAATGTTTATAAATGAAATTTAAGCAAATCGTTAGAGCCAATTTTGAGAAAATCGACTTTTCTCTTTTAGCCCTTCAGTAAACTACCCTTAATTTTAGGGTTTGAACCAAAACCCTCGGGGCAACCTTATGAAAACTTTAGATACCAAGTTTTAGCCCGATCGGTAAATTGTTTAGGCTCTAGTTGGAGGTACAGGCAGACAGACAGATAGACAGACGGAAAGCCAAAAACCACCTTTTTGGATTCAGGGGTCATGAAACGTCAAGATTCATTAAAATCTTGAGTTAGGTTTTTTTTTACGAACACAATACTTCCTATACCTGTAAGATAGCGAGAAAGTAAAAACACCCCCATTAGACCCAACTGGGATTAGAAACCTCATCTCTCTAGCGTCAATAGGCCAGTTTAGCACGAAAGTGACGCCTTAAGGGGAATGTAGGGTACGTGAGAAAATTGCAGTGTTTTTGTAGTTTTTATAGCAAAATATTTAACTGCCCAAAATAAATAAAATATTGCTCCAGAATAAACATAGAGTTTAATTTTCTTCACATGTTGATATCAACAGTTCTTGAATATCTTTAAAGAGTGTTCTAGAATTTGATGACAACTTTTTCTCTTTGTTTAAAAAGTTTCTTATCCAAGGCCATTCTGCCACTGAAGCGAGTATTAGCATAGTTAAACTGCGTGTAAGTCATACATTTTCGTCGCATGCCTCAAATGGATACTTACAGGCTCCTCATATTTGCTCACGACAATGATAAGTTCAATAAATATTCACTCTTTAAACTAATTTATTTTCTCCAGAATGTACCTGTAGAGAGAGAATAGTAAACAATGCTTTCATAGAAAATAATTGCGCAGTATCAAACCACTATTTACCGAGATAGACTGGAGTTATACCCGCTCGCCTTGCCCTACCGGTAAAATAGTCACTTTGCTGTAATCTTCACTGGTGGAAAAACGGACAAAAGCGTCAGTCTCGTCTTGACGTGTTTGTTGGTGACGGGAAGGTCAGGGTTAGAATTTTGACTAGGTGTGACAAGGTGGTTTTTCCTAAAGGATCTTTTACTTTCTACTCTTTTTTCCACGTAAATATGGATACATTTCCTCTAAATTATACCTTACTCATCCTTATTCCCAATATCGCAAAATATGTGGGTGAGCGTGGGTGGGCGTGGAGTATGGAAATACCCCAAAACATTAACATGATTTTAATTTATCTATACCTTTTAACCTCTCTTTCTTAACCTCGTTTTTCGATAAGAATTGTTGCATTTCCTTTGTCACGATTATTTTGAATATATTTTCTAGACATGTTTTCGTTAACAAAATCGTATTGTTCAAGAACAGATTCTGTTTGGAAAGGTCTAAGTTCAAGGTTCGAGTAGTTCATACGTTGTTCTCCATGTTTTTTTTCGAAACATACAGAAAGTTGCAAAGGTGAAAGGATATAAACAAAACAAAAAAAAACTAGTAAGTAAAAAAATGAACCTAGATGCCAAAAGCGAGGGAAACGAGATAAATGTATTTTTAAGGTGAACCAATGACCTCCCTAGTAACATGTTTAGAGATTCCGATCTGGGAAACTTTGGGTTGACAAAGTTATTCACAAGAGCGGACAAAAGCTGTGTGTTTATTGTGTAAAGACCCAAGGGTCGGGTGGAACAACCATATAAGTCACTTCCGACACTATTATTATTATTATTAGCACCACGTCTTACTACCCGTTCGGGTTATACGCACTTACGCTAATGTGTAATGGTAGGGTGACTGTAAGAAGAAATGGAGGGCCTAGAGTTTAACGTGGAATCCAAACCACGGTGGAGGCCTGGCATTCCCACTTCCGATACTATCATACGCATTATACTAATTTATTATGTTGCCAGACTGATATTATGGCAGCGTCTATTTGAAGGGGGAAAACTTTCACAGTGCTGAATCTCACCACCAAAACAATCTTCAATTATTTAAGAATGATTTGTTGTGAAATAGCTAAAAAAAATGACGGTTTAAGGAAGACTAGATCTAAGTTTTTAACCATTTACTTTGTTCTAAGGACTTAGACATCTCAACTTTTCACTTCATGTTTTTTAAATTATAAAACTCATAGTGTAAGGTTTCTAATTCCTTGGGGATAGAATCATGTTGATACCTTTTCTCACAATTTTACCGTGAACTGTATTTTGAAATAACAAACCACTTCTTATTTTTCTAGAACGTTTCAAGTGAAATGACGCAGTTTAGAGATCAAAGTAAATGATTAGAAAACAAAAGATCTAGTCTTCCTCAAACAAATAAAGTCATTTTTTCTAACAAGGTTACAACATAACATTCACAGTGTGTTGTTTTAAGGGTTTTGAAGTTTCAGAACAACCATAGCCCCCCCCAGCCCATAAGAAATACAGCAGTGTGAGGTAAAGTTGGTGGCGGTGCCTTTTAAGATGGGATGAAAGGGGATAGGAGGGGGTGGGGGGCACGAGAAAAGGCCAGTGTTTTTTCAGTTTTTATAGCAAAACATTATTTGGTCAAAATAAATTAAATATTGCTTCAATACAAACGAGTTTAATTTTATTAAAAAGGTAACCTCAACAGTTCTTTAATATCTGTCGAGGGTGTCTTGGGATTTGATGACAACTTTTTTCTTTATTTAAAACGTTTGTAATCTAATACCGCCATGCTTATGACAGATATTCAATATTTGTTAAGATAACCTTGTGAACAGAATTAAACTCTACGTTTATACTGGAGCTATATTTTATTTGTTTTAGCCAAAAAAGTTTTGTTAAAAACCTTCAAAAGCTCCGCCCTTTTCTTCCGTCCCATACATCCTCTCCTTAACTGATCCTTGGAACATTGCTTGAAATCAAGGTTCAGATTTGAGAACAATGAGTAAAAAGCAAGATACAATTAGACCTATATAGAGCTAGATAAAATTTGAATATATAATAATATATTTTGTGTTTTTAGATATGATTGGGATTTTTAGCTGGTGTGGCCCCCTTGGGCCTCAACGAAACCTGCCATCTCGTGATAAAGGGGCGTTGAACCCCCCTCTTCCCTATCCTTCCAGTCTGGTGACGTCATAACCCACGTGGCGAGTGACGGATAATTATCCCAGTCAACTATTGAGTTGCTAATGAAAGTCAGCCCAGAGAGCTAACGACATTTAAATGACGTTACGTAAAGTTTGGAACGAAAATATCTTCCCTGCGATATGAGAGTAGATTACTGTGGCAAGTCTGGTCACCTTGATAGTGTGCCCGACTCTAACCACAGTCTGCTGGCACCATTGAGTTCATAAACTCAAAAATACACGCTAGAAAATTAATTAATAAAGTCTATAAGGTTAAAATAAATTTAAAAATCAGTTGCATTTATTTCCGTTAGAGATCATTGGTTGATTGGCTCCATTAGTGTGGTCTTTCAAGGTCACCTGATTTGGGAGATGAAATAAAGAGAAAAGAGTGACTGGCAAACAAACATTTACTAGGGTTGGAGGGACACTTTAATGGTAGAAGTCGGTGAGGAAGGACACTCTAATTGCTTATTCATATCTCAGAGCCATCCATGACATACTGACACAGCACTCTATATCTCACTTTAGTATCATACATACATACATACATACGTACATACGTACATACATACATACATACGTGCATACATACACACGTAAACACATACATACATACGTGCATACGTACATACATAAGTAGTGGTTGAATTAAGAGTTCTGGGCCACTTTCTCCCATAAGGTTTAACATTGATCCTCACCGCACCCCGTGAAGTGATCCT